>JAJHUR010004165.1:0-22309 GCA_027495735.1 Lutjanus campechanus | reverse complement strand
AAGCACACTCATGAGTATTAATTCTGAAAATTTAAAAACCTCGGATTAAGTGTTAAAGGTTCAGTGTGTGAGATTTAGGGGGATTTATTTGCAGAATATAACAGAAATAGAATATCACATTAAGTATGTTTTCAGTAATGTATAATCACCTAAAAATAAGACTCATGTTTTTGTTACTTTAGAATTAGTTGTTAGAAGGCTCAAGGCCTCTTTCATGGGGGCTCCATCAGCTCCCCCATAATTTAAACTGTGCTCTATTAATCATATCCCAAAATGTTGATTCTTGCAAGTTTTTGGCACTGATGCACAAAATAATGGAACACTTCTAGTCAAACTGAGTAGAACCACCATTAGGGCTGCAACTAACAATGATTTTCATTACAGATTTAACTGCTGATTATATCACAATATCCCTGTCACAAAAATATCAGTTGTTGTTGAGATGTTGCACTATTCAGACATGATGGATCAAGTTACACTTGTAGTTAACCTGTATGTACAATATAATCTATTTTGTAATGAACTAGAGTCTGAGGACAAGATGACTGAATCTAAAAATCTTCTACCATGGCAGATTCCCAGTACAGCCAATGACCGGGACAAGATGGCAGCGCTGCTGGAGACCTACGAGAAAAAGCTGCGATCCGAGCTGATGGATTTCTATGAGACGATGATGTTACCGGAGGGGAGCACTCTCAGCTCTGCTGGGGTCGGCTTTGTTGATACAAAGCAGCTACAGAATTACAAATAATATTAGCAATGGTGCTTGTACATCTATTACAGCTTCTTTCACCACTACTGTTAATACTAGTGCTATTGGTGTCACTACTAACAGTATTTGGCTGGATATAATTTGCTACACTGTGACTATCCAATAAATAATAAGTGCTTTTGGCTCTGGGATAATTTATCAGTTAAACTAGATTAAAGAAGTGTGATAATCTTTGTTTTAATCCTTGGTTTGCAAAATAATTATGGTTGGCTCAGATTTGTTTGTCAAAAAGTGAGTGTCAGAGTAAGCACGTGTAAAGATGTACTGTTTGTGTGCAGGTGAAGCAATGGATGAACGGAGCTGCTCTCCATATCCACACCTTCCTCCACTGGAAGCGTCTGACTGATCCATTGGCTGAAGAAGATTTAAGTCTGGACTACCTCCATCGTGTTGAGCCTCTGCTCAAGATCTACAGAGAGTATCTCCTCAAAACGGTATTGCTCTCCTCTTTCATAACAACAGGGGAAAATGAATGATTCTATTGCACTTTACTGTCCACAAAGGAATAGATGTAAACACCCATGGAGAATCACTCAACAGAAAACATTCATTTCCCCAGAAAGGCCACCAGAGGTCAGCAGGATATTGTCTACTGCAGTGATAAAATGTATAGCTACAAGTTGCTTATATAATACAAACACATACAGTAGGAAACATAGCAGCAGAGGCTTCCTACTGTAGTATGACTCATAGGCATCATAAGCACTGACCTTTATGCTGGTGTCCATCATTTGATTCATACATGACACCCCTTGATATAAATGGGGTGGACAAAATATTTCAGTATAATGCAATACAATTCAACAACACCACAAACTACATCCTCCAAATGGTTATATGCAGTTGATGCAGTTGCAGTTGGTATTTATTGGCCAGTGATGATTAAAGTTGGAGCCACGGTTTTCGAGATCTCACCCAGACAGCTGGCCGACTCAATTGTGAACAGGCTCAGCTGTCCATCATAACATGAAACCTGCTTTTTATAGCATCAAATAACTAATTAAAACCAAACTTATCAGAAAAGTGAACTCCTGATAATACATTAGAGTATTAAAAACTGTCTAAAATGACAGAAACCATTTTAGGGAAATGTTTAGTTTGGACCATGTTCCCTCTGTTAACATAGAAGGGACAAGATTTATGACTGCGGCCAGCCACCAAGGATGGACATGTTTTGGCTGCACTTTTGGGGAGCTCTTATGTTTGGATATGTCAGTGGTTTAGCTAGGTACCTAATAAACTGACAACAACATAAAAAATATACATTCATATTTCCCTAAGCTTTGTTTTAAGGTGTCCTGAATATTCCCGGTTAATTTCATATTTCTGATTGTGGAAACAAAAAACATGAGCATCAGCCCATGATTCCTCCCTCTGTCAACAGGTTAAAGTGTTCCCAGCCTTAAACCCAGGCCTCAGTGGGTTGTTGATAGTGGAGCCTCTGAGAAACGTGAGCCATGGGGTTCACCACAGGGTCTGTGAGCGCAAGGCTGTCCAGCGGGCTCTGGCGGAGCGCTTCCTGTCAGACCAGAACCTGCAGAGGGGAGAGGAGTTCTTCCAGAGCTCCCACAGGCACCATGATGCTCTAATAGCACAGCTGAGACACTTTCAGCTGAGCATGGTTTAACAACTGACTGAGACTGACTGGCTGTTCTATCATAACTGGTTACTCAACACCGTTTTGAGGTCAGACCAATGTGACACTATCTCTACTATACTAATGCCAACATGTCAGTCTGATCAGTTTTATATTTGTTCATTATATGATTCTTCATGAAATTATTGATTTTCTCACAAAGCTGCTCCACAAGTTCACCTCTTTAACAGAAGTGATCAGCCCTTAAACCTGCAGATTCCTCTAAAATAATTTGGACTTTCTCTCCTTTCCAACAACTTTATTCCTGATCTCTTCTGTTTAAAAATCCACCAACTCACTTTTCAGCCTTTCATGGAATAAAACACTGAGTTGGTTCTTGATGTGTAGTTTGGTTTATACTTCTTATGTCTCTGTTTTGACATATAAAATTCTGATATGTATTTGTTTTATACAAGTTTCCCCAAATGGTCACATAGTCAGTGATATACAGAAATCGAGCTTAACAATATAAAGTGGAAAATGAAGTTGGATTTTACAATTCCTTTATTTTATACAGCCACTCCAGATAGACATCATTAAATCCATACAGACACTATAAAATTTTCAGTATAACATAATGGCATATACAGTAAGACCACGATCTAATCATAATAAAATGAATGAATACAGAACACAATAATACAGTAAAATAAAAATCAATCAATCCAAAATCAAATTTGGTATATAAAGCACAAATGTACATCAATGTGGACTTTTATGCTTTGACATCATTTGTATGTGGTTTCATCATCATTTATTAACTTTTTGATTTAAATGTCACTTATTAAAGTAAATCTGTTTCACGATGACCAGAGATTATGAAGTTAGTTTTTTCACATTAAATGTCTCAAGTTGTCATCATTTTTCCACAGATGCTGAATTTGATCCTGAAAGACTTGACATTTTAACACAATTGTACTGTTCATTCACAGAAACAAATGTTTGATGGAAACAGTTCAGTGTTAGACAGAAAGTTCAATATTTATATACACTTTTGTTCCCTACAGATTTGAATGAGTCCAAGATCCCCCCTCTAGCGCCCCCTCAAGACAACTTCAGATCCTACCCACATTCTCAAGTAACCCCCACTCCCCTGGTCTGCTCCTTGTATCTTGTATATTTTCTTCATTTCCTTCATTTCTACATTTGCCAGCTGTATATTAGCCTCACATGCTTCCCTTAATCCCAGCCTCCTTTGCTCTTCTCTTCATTTAGCCAACTATCATGCAACTCCCTCAGGCTCTTCCACCTTTATAACTGATTTTTTTTTTTCCAAAGGGGTAGATGGGCCTCCCCAGGGGGGCTCAAACAATTTAAGGGAGGCTCAGTGAACTGAAGTGAAAAATATTACCTTACTTATTACTTATTTTAACTATATTTGACATAAACATTTCACAAATCTGCATTTTTATCTACAAGGCAATTCACCAAAGCCATAAATTATCAAACCATTTTCAGCACTACTTTTGCACTAACTCCAGCTTAAACTCATAAAAAACTAGAACAGCTACATTACCCTCGCTGTCACTCAAACAGAGGACAACACACGATTAAATACAGAGGGATCAAACTGTGGAATGAACATCATAAACTGGACGAAAGCGCCACCTCCTTAGCAACATTTAAGAAGAAATTATCAATGAAATTACTACAGTATTATGTCTAACTGTCTTTTCGTTATGCAACTGTTAGATTGTGTTTTTTTTCCTGACATTTTTGTGCTCTTTTGTTTTTCTCTTTTTTCTCTCTCTTCTTTTCCTCTTTTTCTTTTTTCTTGTACTTATCTTTATTTTTATTCTGTGTTAAAAATTGTTTTTTTCTACCTAAGTTAATGGTAATACTAGGGTGGGGTCACTCTATAAGCCCTCTTTGGGTTTCTGACCTCACCCGCACATCCCCTTCTACTCTACATGAACTGTTTACTGTTTCTATAAGTGCAAATAAATAAATACATTATTTATCATTAGGAGATCACACAGAATACCCTAAATGTGTGTGATCTGGTGAAAGAGATAGTTCAGAGATATAGTATTTGTCCCAGAGTCAGAAACTACTAAATGTCTTTTGACAGACCCTTTTTTAAATATATTTAGTCTAGTCTCAAGTTAGGCAAAACAGCTAAATTAGGCCATCTTGGCTCAACTGGGAGGCACCTTTTTCCAAGCTTTAAAAACTCCTCAAGTAAACATCAACTTGGCTAACTAACCTCAGCTCTGTGTGATCCTGTTAAGGTTAAATTATCTGGTCAGTTTCTCTAACAGGAGGAGATTTTCCCTCTTACAGAGAACACAGAGACACTGAACAACCAGACTTGTTAGACCTTAACCCAAACCCTGGATAAAGGGGCTCAGTGAATGTGGTGTTGAAGGTGTGGAGGTGGATCAGTGTGTCAGAACAGATGCTGTAAAAGGACAGAGTGCCACCAGGATAGTCTGCGTACACCCCTATTTTGTTAGGGGAAGAGGAGGAGGAGGTGGTGGTGGGAGTGGTGGTGATGTATGTTGCTTTGTTGTTAAACCAGATAGAGTACCCAATATCAGAGCAGCTCAGACTCCAGGACTCATTTAATCCATACACACAGTCCTTACTGTTTCCTTTCCTTCTAATTCCTCTGTAAGCGACCGATATATAGACCTTTCCCCTCCATTCGACCTCCCAGTAACAGCGACCAGTCAGACCATTTCTACACAGCAGCTGAGGCCAGTAGTCAAATCTGTCTGGATGATCAGGATATGACAGCGACTCCTCCAAATATGTTGCCTTCCTGTTGTCGTCAGACAGTTGGATCTTTCTGTGTACTGTGTTTGCATCAAGTGTGAGTTCACAGTAATCTGATGGAGAGAACGAGATACAGTACAGCTGCAGTTTTTAATCCCTTCATTTACTGGCAATTCAATGATGACTCATTACATCAGAGTTTTGTATGACTGATGTCACAGTTTGAAGATGGTTGAATATGTGCTGCTACACTTTCGTGAATCAAATTGAAAACACTTACACTTCTTAAGGCCAGGTCTCAACCACTGGATTCCACGAGGCTCCAGCCTGAAAGGAAGAGGGGATTAAGACCAGCACATCCTCTTTCGACATGGAAACATAGACATTAGATTGCTCTCATACACAGAGGTTTGTTATTCAATACAAATATTCATATGTAGCACCTGTGTCAAGATGTGTCCTCCGGGACTCCTGCCTGTGAATAATCAAGCTGATATTCTTTTTTTTCAGTGGAGCTTCTTCTTATTGGCCAATGACTATCATGCATTATTTTCACTTAGTTCATGATAGTATTGTCAGTATTCAATCATAATATGTTTCAGACTCAATTTTATCTACCAATCAGTCAGTAAATCAAATCCTTAAACCTGCATCTACTGATTTCTTTGTCAACTTCAGTGGAAAGAAGTTGTAAACAAACAATCAGCTATTGGTTCTTCATTCAGTGTCTGTGGCTGACTGTCACCTGTAGTTTCTGTGGTGAGTCCTGCAACAAACTCTTATCAGTCTGGGAAGTGCAAAACAAATGAAAGTGAAAATTAGGTCAAGCAAAATTCTTTTTTTTAAAGAAAAAAACCCAACTATTGGGATGATTTGCCAAGACTGCTGAAACAGATTCACTGTTCCATCCTCTTTGCTTTGTTTGTGTCTTTGTGTTTTTACAATAATTTCTGGACTAAAGGGCAACACATCAAAACATCCCATGCTATTGTTTGATACAAGACCACAAACCTGCAGCATGAAAATGTTGACAGATGTAAACTGTCTATGATGCTCAACAGTGCATCAGGATACACCACTGTCCTATTTCCAGATGTTCTGAAAAAGTTTCCAGCTCCACCTCCTCTAACAGACCGATGCAGCTGGTCTCTTCATACCTCAGAGTGTCCAGTCCCTCCAGTCTAGCCAGCAGCTTAACTCCTGAGTCTCCTGGATGATTGTAGCTCAGGTCCAGCTCTCTCAGATGGGAGGGGCTGGAGCTCAGAGCTGAGGCCAGAGAAGCACAGCCTTCCTCTGTGATCAGACAACCTGACAACCTGTCAACACACAAAACAATCCACGTCACATAAGCTGAGGGTACTGTGAGGGTTGGAAGGTTATTGCAGTACTGCAATACTATGGTGCTGTCATCTAATGTAGGGGTGAGATCATTACTCAGTCCCTCCAGGATGTCGCAATGTTGCGATGGCAACAATTAATGCAAATTCAACCAATTCCCGCAAATTCTGCACAACCTTGCAATTTTGTCCAATCAAACCAAGTCTATGCTTTATTATTTTTTCATATTTTTATTTTGTCACAGGTGCTGAAAAGAACACACAGTTTGTCATTGTTTTTGGCATTCATCAATGCTCTGTACGTATGTATATATTCTATAATTTTGTGCTTGCTTGAGTTTGCTTCTTTGAAATACCCCCAATGTGATCGTCTTCATTTACAAATAAACCATATTTTGTTTGAATTTTTAGAATCTCAAGCTTTTTTGGTAAAGTTAAATGTGATTTTTTTTCTCACTGGAGCTACCTTTGATTTTTTTTAATGAATTAAACAACAAACATCTCAACATGCACCACATTTTTTTTAGAAAAGCTGCTGTGAAATCAGCCACAACAATCTCAATTTAAAAAAAAGCCTTCGAAATCCTGGGGGAAGTGATTACTGTTATGTCCAGTAACAGTCGCATTATTACTGGAAGCAAACCCTAGTTATTTAATGAATCCTGACCTGAGGGTTTCCAGTGAACAGTGTGGACTCTCCAGTCCAACAGATAGCAACTTGACTCCCGAATCCTGTAGGTTGTTGGTACTCAGGTCCAGCTCTCTCAGACTAGAGGACTGGGAGCTGAGAATTGAGGACAGAGCCTCACAGCTTCTCTCTGAGAGGTTACAGCCAGTCAGTCTAAAGATAAAGTAAAAAGGGAATTAAAAGTAGGTTAGTAAATGTTAGTAGTGGCAAAAGTTTTTTTACTGCTAAAAATATGGCATTTTGAAAACTCTGACAAATAAACCCAGCTATTTATGTACTTACAGAGCTGTGTTGGAGGCTTTGACCACTGGCAGCAGCCTCAGGAGAGCATTCTCTGAATCAGAGTATTTCTTCAGGTCAAACACGTCCAGATCTTTTTCTGATGACAGTAAAATGAAGACCAGAGCTGACCACTGAGCAGGAGAGAGATTATCTGGGGAGAGACTTCCTGAACTCAGGGACTGTTGAATCTCCTCCACTAGAGAATGATCATTAAGTTCATTCAGACAATGGAACAGATTGATGGTTTTCTCTGGAGACACACTGTCACTGATCTTCTTTTTGATGTACTGGATTGTTTCCTCATTGGTTTGTGAGGTACTTTCTGTCTGTGTCAGCAGGCCTCGTAGGAGAGTCTGATTGGTCTGCAGTGAAAGGCCCAGGAGGAAGCGAAGGAACAAGTCCAGGTGTCCATTTGGACTCTGCAAAGCCTTGTCAACAGCATTCCGGTATAAGTATGTTTCTGCAGCTTCTTCATTTTGTGTTTCAGACATCTGGGATGCTGTTTGTTCTTCTGACATCAGATTGACACCAAAATTAATTAATGTCATATGGACATGAAGAGCAGCCAGAAACTCCTGAACGCTCAGATGCACAAAGCAGAACACCTTGTCATGGTACAGTCCTCTTTCTTCTATAAAGATCTGAGTGAGCACTCCTGAGTACACTGAGGCTGCTTTGATATCGATGTCACACTCTGCCAGGTCTGCTTCATAGAAGATCAGGTTGCCTTTCTGCAGCTGCTCAAAAGCCAGTTTTCCTAGAGACACAATCATCTTTCTGTTTTCTGGATTCCAATGTGGATCTGTCTCTGCTCCTCCATCATACTTGATGTTCTTTAGTTTAGACTGAACCACCAGGAAGTGGATGTACATCTCAGTCAAGGTCTTGGGCAGCTTGCTTATCGCTCTAGTTTTCAACAGATCCTCCAGAACTGTAGCAGTGATCCAGCAGAAGACCGGGATATGGCACATGATGTGGAGGCTTCGTGATGTCTTGATGTGGGATATGATCTTGTTAGCCCGATCCTGATCTCTGAATTTCTTCCTGAAGTACTCCTCCTTCTGTGGGTCATTGAACCCTCTGACCTCTGTCACCATGTCAACACACTCAGGAGGGATCTGAGTGGCTGCTGCAGGTCGAGTGGTTATCCAGAGGCGAGCAGAGGGAAACAGTTTCCCCCTGATGAGGTTTGTCAGCAGGACATCCACTGAGGTGGATTCTGTAGCATCAGTCAGGATTTCAGTGTTGTGGAAGTCCAGAGGAAGTCGACACTCATCCAGACCATCAAAGATGAACACAACTTGGAACTCTTCAAACTTGCAGATTCCTGCTTCTTTTGTTTCACTAAAGAAGTCATGAAGAAGCTCCACCAAGCTGTACTTTTTCTCTTTCAGCACATTCAGATCTCTGAAAGTGAATGGAAATGTCAAGTGTATATCCTGGTTGGCTTTGTCTTCAGCCCAGTCCAGAGTGAACTTCTGTGTTAAGACTGTTTTCCCAATGCCTGCAACTCCTTTTGTCATCACTGTTCTGACTGGTTCATCTCTTCCACGCGAGTGTTTAAAGATGTCTTCACATCTTATTGTTGTTTCTGGTCTGTCTGGTCTCCTGGATGTTGTTTCGATTTGCCTGACCTCATGTTCATCATTGACCTGTCCGGTCCCTCCCTCTGTGATGTAAAGCTCTGTATAGATCTGATTCAGAAGGGTTGGATTTCCTGCTTTAGAAACCCCCTCAAACACACACTGGAACTTCTTCTTCAGTTTAGTTTTATGTTTCTTCTGGAAACTAACTGGAACAGGATACCCTGAATGAACATACAACAAAGAAGATCAGCAAGTCAAAGAAAAAAACAAAAAACAAAGTAAAAACATTTCTTTTCCTTACAAAATGAATATATTAGTATATTTTGGTCCATCTCTTGAGACATTAGTAAATGTCCCACTTATCTAGCATGTTAAATCTTTAGAGAAATCCTCCTACTGTTCTGTAGACAGTCAGCCAGCTCCTCCTGGTTCATTCTCCTCAGGAAGTACTGTGCGATCTTCAGAAATCCCTCTTTGCCCTTCCTAATCTGCTCTTCCTCCTCTTCTTCCCTCTGATTCTTTAAGTATTCTGGGTAGTCTGGGCCCAGAACGGTCTGGATCTTCTTTAGCTCATTCTTCACAAAAGTGACAATGTTCTTCTCTAGATGCTGGAACAGAATATTATATGAATCAAACAAAAAACATAGAAACAAACATGTTGGACAGAATATACATATATATATATATATATATATATATATATATATATATATATATATATATATATATGTGTGTGTGTGTGTGTGTGTGTGTGTGTGTTACCAACCACAAATATGGAGTCCAGTTGTGTTTGATGCTGCTGGACAGACTGACAACTGAGAACTTCAGAGCTCTCCTGGTTGACTCTGTGGACAAACCATGAAGAATTAGCTCAGATTATGTCTGTCCACATAGAGACAAGCACAAGACAAGGTAAACGTATATACACTCAAAGCACTTAATTTTAATACTCAATAACCTGCCTGTAGTAGGAAATTTTAAGTACTTTGGCACTATCATTGATCAGATCCTGACCCTCAATAAGAACTCAGAGAGATTTTTTTAAGGGGGACAATCAGAGATTGATTTTAATCAGGAAGCTGATGAGCTTTGGCATTAGCCAGCATACACTTGAAAGTGCATGCAGAAGCCTGTTGAAATCATTTTATTATTAGAGGGAGCTAAACATATAACTGGAGATACCTCACACCCCCAAAACTCACAGTTTGAGCTGCTCCTTTCTGGCCCTTGACTTAGCGTCCCAAGGGCCAGCAAGTTTTTTATTCCCTAAAGGCACTGAACATATATCAGGCAATTTAGAATATTTGCTTTTTTGTATTATTTATATAACTTATTTGCTGCTACCTGCCCATTTGGGCTATTATACACTGTATATTCTGTATGTTTAATTGAGCTGCATTATGTGCACAATGTGCACTTTTGTGGGACTTTTGGAAAGACAAAGACTTTCCACTGAAAAGAATTTCCACTGAGGTAGATAATTAAACCAATCTAATCTAATTCAATATAATTTGATAGAGGAACTCACAGAACTCAGGATTAGCCTTTGTTAGCATCTAACCAGCAGTCTTGCTTATGGTACCTGTCTGGTTGTCTGAAAGTCTCACACAAAAATTTAGACATTTACAAGATACTGTATGTTTCAGTACTGGCAGATACCCGCATTCCAAATCAGATCAGAAATGAACAAAAGTGGATCAGTGCAACTCAAAATGAATGTGAAGAAGAATAATGCTGAAAAATAGTAGCATAGCTTACAGGTTGTGTGTGTGTGTGTGTGTGTGTGTGTGTGTGTGTGTGTGTGTGTGTTTAACCAACAAAAATGTCATGTTATTTCATTTTTTCAATATCGCCCAGCCATAACTGAGAACAACTTACTGTCTGTCAGACAGATGTCCTTGTTTAAATTCAATGAGAGCATCCTTTGACCTGTCACTTTTGAAGGACACACAGCTGGGCTCAGGATCAGGTTCTGATTCAGTTGAGGTTGGTCTCCCACAGATCCTGTTGGAAAGAAAGGAAGATCACCAGGGATGGATATCCCCCTTTAGTTTTCAAATACAGAAACTGCTGGAGAAACTAGCAGGTAAAAGCAAATAGACTGTTTCATAACCAGCTAAGGATGTTAAACTGATGAGAATTTGTGAAACAAGTGGTTGATAAACAAGTTTCTGCTCTTGTTTTATAGCTGTGTCACTGTACACTGTCTTATGATACTAGATGATCAAGCCACCTATTAAGCATCTGGAGATTTCTAAATGCAAAATGGTTGCTTGAACAGCTATGAGAACAGCCACTATAAGCCCCTTACATTTTTTTCACGGACACGCCATCCTAAAGAGTTCAGATTGGATCTCCAGTGCAGGTTTTTTAAAACCCTCTCATTTTTTTCCTACCCAGTCTTAGCAACAAAATCTGGGAGATTGTCCTCAGCCTCCATTGAGCAAAGCATTTAGAGATTAACTTGGGAATCTACTGTATACAGAGGAATGCAACAACATGACAGGCTGTAAACTTTACAAACCTCTCTAAATCACCACAAATGACAAAACTAATTGTAATGAAAGGTGAAAACTAGTGATAGAAACAGAGCACAGGTGAGGTGCCGACAGCCACTTCAGTCACCACGCATGTGACGTTCTACAGTTGCTGACTGTTTCTTCACTGACAAATACCCTAAACTGTACACACACACAGTACTCGAGTTGAGGGGGGATGAGGGCGGATGGCATCCCCCCTAAAATAAAAACGATCAAAATCATCCCCCCTGTAAAACTGCCATCCCCCCTTTCCATCCCTTCCCTTTTTACAGTAAATGTTGGAAATATAACTTATAATTATATATAATTATTTCATCATTAGAAAGTAGTACGCATGTTGAGTAAAAACTAATAAAATCTGAGGGCACAGGGGCACGCAAACATGCAATGACGCAACATGATTGTTATTTTCAATTGGTTGATGCCTGATGAGACATCTTGAGGATTAACTGCACTGCAATGTCAGCATGGCCAAACGAGCAGCTGGACAAGGCGATGTCAGGGAGTAGGCTATTTTAAAAAGACGAAAATTACAGGTGAGCTATAAATCAAGACTCAGGAATCTCAATCATTACTTTTTATTAATCTATACAAAAGTCGCCAGACTCGCCACAAGTTGCATGCACAATAACACAGCTAGTTTTCCAAGCTCGCCGTGTAGCCTCCAAACTAGCTGAGATTAACTCACATTAACGTTAATCTCTCTTGTTAACTAGTTTGCTAAAACACAGGACTTGTCATTCAGTCATTTCAGTCACAACTAGGGCTGTCAAAGTTAACGCAAATTCCTTTTAACGCCACAATTTTTTTTAACGCGCGTTAACGCACGTTCTGTTATACTGGCATGATCAATAGTTTGATCAGCTGGAAATGAATCAGCTCGCAGCTGTGAAGACGCGAGCTTCTATCACCCGACAAGGTAAACAGGCTTGTCTGTTTAAGCAACTGGCTCAGCGCAAAGAAACAGAATATCAGGAGGGAGAGAGAGGAGAGAGCGTATACAGTCTATGGTGAATATGGACAGATGTGTCGACTTGATATAAAAAACTTTCATGATCATGAATCATTTTATTAACGTGCACGTCTGTGGTGCGTGATTTTTTTTTACTCCAAGTCCGATTTAAATCTGATTTAAAAATCAAAATTAAATTAAATTAATTTAAGTCTGATATAAAAACTTTACTGATGATGAATCCTGGTGTTACTGTACAGTTCTGTGGTTTAAACACTACAGATAAAAATATCGGTCTTTCTAAAGTCCAAACTGACGACGCTCGTCTCCTCCACAAAACGTTTGTGACTACGCTTATTGTAAGTCATGATGAAGAGTCCAGACTCTGTCTCTCCTCTTCATCTCCTCGGTGTGTGTCGGTGTGGAGTTTGTTGTCTGCTCAGATTGACACTGATGTAAATGATCCTGCTGCATTAATACAAAAACATGAATAACAGGGTCACATTAATGTGGATAAATATTTGTTTGGAAAAAGAGACAAGTTTATTGAACCTTTAAAGGTGTTTAATAAACACGTTAAGCGCATATATAGCCTATTCCCTTCTTCCTTGAGTCTGTTTGCTCATGCAAAATGAAACGCAATTAATATAGATTAAAAATGAATATTTAATCGTGATTAATCGAAATTAATCCACAGCAACCCTGCGATTAATCTGATTCAAATTTTTAATCGTTTGACAGCACTAGTCACAACACATGAGGATCAGTAAAATAAACTTGGCTTGACTTGATTTGAGAGGATTCAAAAGTCTTATTTACAGTGTTTTGTTTTGATAATGAATTTACATTAATTACCCCCCCCCCCCCCCCCCCCTTTTTTTTTTTTAAAGGTGAAAAAAATTGACCATCCCCCCTGAATTTTTTTTACAACTCGACTACTGCACACACAGCACTACGAAGTCCACAGTGGTCTATCTTAAAGGCCCATCCACCTTAAGTGAGCCTGAGCTGTCGAAAACTACCCCCCTTCAAGCAAGCAACACATGAGAACTTGTCTTGTGTCTTGAGGAGCTGTTGCACATATTCACCGATAATACCTTCAACTGTACACACAACTGTACACACTACTACATTCACAGCTACTTTCACAAATCCGAGGAGTGGCTTGCAGTGTTTCCCACACATTAATTTCTTTGAGGCAGCCAGATTTTCTATTTTTGGAGCTGCGCGCTTCTCTCTCATGGTCATGTCATATAAGGAAACCCTTGATGTGAAAAACTCTTATCAGATTTGTCTGGTTGATTCTGTTGAATTATCAATTTTGTGAGACCTTTTGTAGGTCTAGGGTTCTCTTGTAAACACGACTCTCCCTCTCCATCTCTCACCTGCCTGTGAACAGCATAATGTTACAGTGCAGTGTTTTATACATACTGGGCGTCATTCATTAACAGTGGGTACTCTCAAATTTGTCCTTAAACTATGCATATGAATGTTTAACCCACAAATCTGGGATTCATTAATATTTTCTTATTTGAATTTGCTCGTTACACATACGCTCTCCAGAGAAACACAGACAGTCTCCTGTTGTCTACTTATGCAGTTATTTTGTAAGCACACCTGGTCATTCAGTACTACGTTGTTTTTTACAGTTTTAATTGCCAACTGAACTGAATCGTGGGTGAAAAAAATCCCAAAAGTGAGTTGTGTTTTGTGGGTGACTTCATAAAACATCCTGGTGATGACAAAAGTCAACAGATTAGACACACACAGGGAGAGAGAAACAGAGGGAGGTGGACGAGCCCTGGTGTGAGTGCAGTAACAGAGATGTAGCTGTGTGTGAGTGTGGGGTGAAGAAAAAGTGAAGAGAAAAGTGAGCAGATTAAAGTAGTTTACAATTAAAAATAAAATAAGGTGGAGAATGAAGTAGAAGTACAATGATAAAATAAGAAACAAACATAGGATAAATAGGATAATGTTTTCATTAAAATCGTTGCCTTTATGCACTTTGTTATTATATTATTTGTCATTATACAAATTATTTTTTGTAATAAAAATGTCATTGTGTTTATATGTTATGGAAGCACCAATAGTCATTCCAGAAATACTGTTGCAATATCGATAAATATCGATAGAGGTATTTGGTTAAAAAATTGTGATGTTTGATTTTTTCCATATTACCCAGCCCCAGATGAGAACAACTTACTGTCTGTCAGATAGATGTCCTTGTTTAAATTCAATGAGAGCATCCTTTGACCGGTCACTCTTGAAGGACACACAGCTGGGTCCAGGTCCAGGTTCAGCAGAGTCTGGTGTGTGCTGCTGCTTTGGGCTTCAATACAAAACACACAGAGATCTGAATGTGAATAATGGTGGTGTCATTTGAGTGCTGAGCTCTGATATGGAGAGGAATCATGGACAGATCCTCATCTCACCTCCAAGCTCTGGCCTGGTTGTCATGCTCGCTGCATGGAGTGGTTTTAAAGGGAGGGACTCCCTCTTTTCCGTCCTCACACTGATCCATGCTGCTCACTTCACACCCATATCAGCTCACACACACTTTCATCTGAAGAAGAAACACAAATCATTCATCTGCACATAAACTGAAATAATTCTTTACCTAATTTCTCCTCTAAAAATATCAGCTGCTTCTCCACTGATTGGCTGTTATTTTCTTTTTCATATTGGTGTCAGTTGAACTGAGTCAGACAGGAGTGAAAGGTAGAGGAAGCGGCTACCATAAGCTGATGTAGTTTTACTATCAGTTCACTAGATGGCATCATGAAGCTGCAGCACATGCAATTGCGTGAGGACTTTTTACATTCATTTCCTTTATGTTCTGTAAATTCAACACCACTAAAAGTTTCAGTTAAGCCAGAATGATCAAAACTCATCAGACTGCTCGTGACGCAAAAGTGGACTGTGCCAAAGTGTCACCCAAATGGTTTAAATGGACCTGTGATCTACAGGCTCTACTACATACATTTTCTAGATTGTACACTGTTCAATACATTTTACTGTATCTGTGAATTTTATATTCAATTATTCTCTAAATACAATTCTTGCACAGATGCCCTATCCAAAGTAACTGCACAAATGTCCTATACAAAATTACAGCACAAATGTACACATAGTAACTGTGCAGATGTCCTACCCAGGGTTATTTTCCAGCTAATGCCTTACATCTAATTATTGCACAAATGCCCTACATCAAAATATTGCACATTCACTTCCTCTCACCCCTCACACCCACACATAAATAAACACATTTCATCTCCTACTGTTAAGTAGCTTGATTGACAGTGGGACTATGTTTTCATTCTATTCCAGTTGATAAAAATTGAATAGATTTTTATACCTGTTCTGTACAACTTCATTTCATTGTGTAATCCTGTGTTGTATAATGACAATAAAGCTGAACCTTAATAAGGAGTCCAAAATCCACAGTCACACCCTATGGTAGTTAAACCATCCAAACTTGAGACAAACTAATGGGTCAGCAAATGTATTCCATCGCTGAGAATTCTCTGGCTTCTTTCACTTTTTCTTTTTATTCGACCATGACTAGTGCTTAAATGATATTGTTTGCTGAGGTGGAGCCAGTTTTCACTATTCTTAAGACTTTGAGGTAGTTTAATGTATACTAGTGGATCATAATTTATAAAGTGATGATTTGCTTCAAGATTCAAGATTCCAAAAATGTTATTGTCTATCTTTTAGTGATAGAAAATTGTCTTAAGTTAGGGGCTCACAAAAAATGAGAACACACATGAATAAATAAGTAAGAGCCGGTGTGCAAAGCTGCATTAAAAGATTGTGACAGTCGATTTGGCCTTGTTTAAAATGAATAGGAATAGAAGAGGTTGTGTAAGTTTTCTTTTTGCTTCCCATCTAAAATCTTTAAGCAAGAAAATGATTTGTAATTGTAAGTAAGCAAAAAGTAGTTTTCAAGGAGAGCCCAAGTGTACTAAAGTACAGTACTTGAGTAAATGCACCTTACTTGATTGTACCAAAACAGATAATAAATAAATAAAGGATTCTCCCTTGCAAATAAATAAATAAATATTATGATATCTAAGCACAAAGTGACACAAAAAAAATCGAACTAGTGTAAGCGGAGTGTTCAGAGCTCAGCTCAGTTAGTAACACATTATTTGTAAATTTAATTTAAAAAATAAAAATAAAATATAAGCTCCTCAGCACCCCCTGAATACTCCCTCCTGTTCTACCCCTTCCTCACTTAAACTATTTAGGATCAATTATATGTTAACACAACGCCACAGATATTTTAATAGTGGTTGTTTCAATTCCGTCGTCCGAGTCTTACAGATAAACTCAGGGAGTTGCGGGTTTGGAGTCATAACCAATCAAGCAGCAGATTTTTTGCTGTGTCTTATCTAACCAAGTTACCGACAGCTTGTGTTAACGAGTAAAATATGTAAAACTTGTTATCTTACCTTGTGCTGGAGGTGTAAATGAAGAAAACAAACTGCGCCACACGTCAGAGAAAGTGAAACTAAATTTAACAACGCCCAGAGAGGCGGGGTTAGTTTGTCTTGCCAGCAGGTGATCTGGAACAGCTGATGTAGCATGTAGCGGTCAAGAAAGAAAACGCAATGTTCAAAACCTCATAGCAAAGGGGAAAGAAGGAGCAGGGTTAAAGTGATACTACACTTTCCATGATAACTAACTCAATATGTACTCACCACCATGCTGATGTGATGATAAGTGAAGATCTTCAGTTCACCAAACAGTCCTGGAGGAGGAACAGGGTGGCAGCCTCATCCAGTAGAATGGCAGTGAATGGAGACCACGATAAAACGTTAAAAATAGCACACAAAACAAACACAAAATGTCTCCATCCTGCTTGTGTGGTGTAATGGTGTGTCTGCAAGACCTGACATTAAAAATTAACCGCAAAAGACGCCATTTTCGCCATGTTTTTAGCAGAAATATCAGCTGTTGCACGTAGCCGGTAAGATGTAAACATGGCGTCGATCTCGCGAGACTTCGTATATATCCTAATGGCGCACGGCCGAAGTCTTGGTCACTGGTAGCTGTCTCATGTTCGAAATAAAGATTTTGTTCCCAGATTCCATCAATCTTCATTTTTAGATATTGCCAAAAATGCCCACTCAGCACCAGGGTTGCAAATTTTGAGCCTTTTCTGTAGCCAGAAGCTTAAAATACTAATTATCGCTTCACTGATTAATATTTAGTAATTTATAAGACACAACATGCATTTTTCCCCCTCATTTTCCTTTTTTTGTCTATTGTTTTTCTCACTTTAAGTTAAGGCTCAATTACTGCCATTTCTAGACTATTGATTAATATTCTTTTAATCAGTTAAATTCTTGACAGTGCCATTGCATTTTTGAGGACTCAGCTGAATGCTCACATCAGTACTGACCGGTTTCTGGTCGATCCAGTCTTGTGCCTGTGTGGAGGCTGTCAGTCAATGCTCTAAAAGCATGAGAGCCTCACAGTAATGCCAGAAGATTGTAGCTGCTGTGTTGGGGATGCAATCGCCAGTGGAAGAACCATTTCTCCATTAGTTTGCCTGTGTCTTTATTAGTGTAATACACTTTTTTACACTTGAAAGTCACCTATAATGGGACTACATTCATATAAGAAGGGTAAGCTAGCCAGGTGTGTTACATGGCAATCTACAGTCTCAGTCTACAGTTTTTTGACTGTGGCCATGGCGTGCGGGTAGAGTAGCACGTGGCTCAAATTTGGTTAAAGGGATAGTTTGGATTATTTGAAGTGGGGTTATTAGGCAAATATTAGGATAATAGCGGTCCTTATGTAGAAAGAAAAGCAATGTGCTGTTGTGGACAGGACCAGCAGCAAAATTTATTTTAGCCACCGAAAATCAGTTTAAGTGCAGGCAATATTTGCAATTTTTTCACTGCTTTACCTTGCTGTCAGATGGAAACCACAATATTGCTATATAGTACAATATAATATCGCCCTCTCCAAAGCATTTAGTCTCCTTTTGCAAAAACAGTAATTTTACCTCACATACAGTTGCTGGTCTACTACTGACTCCATCGGTTACTTTGTTTGAGTTATTGTGTGACTTTAGTGAATCCAAACTATCCCTTAAAACATCTAAGTCACACACCAGTTGCTTCTCCAAACTGGAGGTCTGCTGACTGTCATCTACTGTACAGTAAGTAATGCACTGACTATGGATGATTTTCTCAAAGGTGGGCAGATTGGTGAGATAATTGATTTTTGAGTCTCATTCTCAAAGCATCAGTGTAGCAGCCTTTGGCATCAATAATGAGAGCAGAGAGTCTCCATAACGGGTGCAGTCATCTTAATTTGTCATCTCTTCAAGCACCATGAAACTATAAGTAAAATAAAAACAAAGGTATGAACACAAATGTCAGTGTTTCACACAACACCAGTGTAAACAAATTCCTAAATTTTACAGTGTAATGTTTACAATTAAACGTGCATACAGAGCATATTAACTGATTCAGTCAACTCAAAAATACCCATTCACAGGTACACAAATGAAGAAAAAATATTTAAATGATCCTCAAATTAACACATAAAACTTTCATGACATCAGAGAATAATACTGAGTGCAATAAATAGAAATAACAACAACAATAATGAGTCATTATCATTGGATAGTGTCCATCTTATGTTGACTGACACATGAAATCCATTGATATAAATGGGGTGGACAAAATATTTCTAGTGAAAATGTATTGTTTCAGTGCTCTAACATAATTTTAGACTATTTCAATTTCAAAACGTAAAATGTAAAATATTCTGTCTCCATTACATATCTAATAAACACTTAAAACACTTTCATAAACACTTTCGAAGGATCATTGCAAAAATGTGTGTTTATTCAAATGTTTTATATATAATCTATATTATTATATTCTGTATAATGAATATTGGCTGAAATATAGATCTTTGATTTTTTTTTTTTTGCCTTACATCGGCATCGGCCTTGGCCCCAAAATTCCAGTATCGGTCTAGCCCTAATTATAATCTTCATGATGGTGGGATCTATTCTAGTACTATTGTATTAGTTGTATTGTAATTACAAAAAATTCCAGTGGCAAAATCTGTCACTGTTATGTAACAAAATGTCAGCTTCTATTAGGTGTTAACACTGGGGTAAGCTATTTTTAACTTGCAAGTACTCTTCCAGCGTCTTTATCTTCTCTTTACCTTATCTGTGGCTGAACTCTGCTCTAGGGAAGTAAAACTGGTTCTTCCACGTTCTATCATTAACAAACTGTGCTGTGCAGCAGTCTCAACAAAGGTGGGATTTAATGTTTAAACTAAACTAGTGTTTTTTTTTACTTTAATAGTCAAGTATGTGGCAGCCGATGGAAATTGGAGGATGCTATGGTCAAACTCACACCAAATGACTTTGTCAAGCAGCTTGAAGTATTAACACTCATAAACCTTATGTTCCACTTTCTATTGTGAAATAATTGACAATTACATGACAACTGGAAAGAAACCCTTTTTACGATAAAGTGACTTTTCCAAAAATTTTGATTTACAGTAGATATCCAGCATAACATAATCATGAAGGCTTTGGGGGGGCAAGATCTTTATCAATTTTATGAAAATCTGTACTCTAGAGAAATTTAATCTGGATGGCTAGGAAATGTTTGTGCATTAACAATGAGGAATAATGTATTACAGGACTTTTGCATTAATGTTATTGTTGTGCTCCTTTTTGAAAGAGTGGAAAAGGGACCATGAATGTTAAGATAAGATGAAAACATGGACTTTTGCGTAAAATATTTATAATG
Organism: Lutjanus campechanus; assembly: GCA_027495735.1. NCBI lineage: Eukaryota > Metazoa > Chordata > Actinopteri > Lutjaniformes > Lutjanidae > Lutjanus > Lutjanus campechanus. Next base: position 2,005 of record JAJHUR010004165.1, on the reverse strand, counting down.
AGTAAATAAAATGCTATCTATAATGCAATTTATTGATAATAAATCTATAATCAACATGTTTTCTAACCAAATCAGAAGTATATATCCAGAGGAGACATGCCACACCTAACATTCTTTGTACCTTGTGTGTGTGTGTGTGTGTGTGTGTGTGTGTGGTCTGTGTGTGCGTGTGTGTGTGTGTGTGTGTGCGCGTGTGTGTGTGTGTGTGCAGAACCTTAACAACATTAAACGTATAAACCTTGAATAACTATGCAACAATAGGAAGTCCCTAAATGCATATTTCCCTCATTTAAACGTTTGTACCAGATTACCCAAAGCGTGCCGTTGCACATTGTGAAACATACTTGATAAAGACGAACAACTAAAAAATGCTTGAAAAAAGAAAAACTAAAACATATTTTGGATATTTGGTCGACTCAAGGAGGGGCAGGGGTGTGACTGAAAACATGCTTAAGTGCTCAGACAGCCTGAGTCCGTCACTGTAAGTCACTGAACCTGTTTTGCATTCTCCAGGTGAGCCTCCTGGACTGTCAGGTGCCCCGCCCGTTTCTGTGACATCACCGCCATAAAATCATTTGTAATCAGTTACATCTGTGCTAAACCACAAGTTCTGTTGATCAGATTTAGTTAGAAATCCAGCTGTTATTTTGGGACACGACTACTGAATCCATATTGCACAGCTCTAGTGGTGTAGCTGTACATCTTGACCTCCCGCTCACTTTTATTCTTCAAGTGACTGGTGCTACGGCTCTACAGAGGCCAGTACTGGACTTTGACCATGCGTGAATTACCCTGGAGGTATGTAAACTTAACACAACAGGACATTAACTCCTTTCTACAAGAAACCATAACTATAAAGAAGAGCAACATCACAGCCCAAACACATATTTCAGAGTTTAACTAGAGATTTTTGATCTTTTTCAAATGTAAGACACAAAATACATGATGCCTTTGTTAAAAAAACAACAACCCTGACCTAAACTGAAGTTAAAAGTCGAGGATGAGTTGGAGTGAGGCCATGTGTGTTCACAAGAGGTCACTTGAGTGGGTCACGGTGTGGGTCCCCAATAAACTGTAAGTTTGTTTGGACAAATTGTGGTGTAAAAATTGTGCTTGATGTCATATGGTTATAGTGGGGTTGGTATTTTTACCTTTGCCTCAGGAATCAACCTAAATACCCACATCCTAACTACACCTGAGCTGCACATGGATGTTACCAACCAAGATCTCCCCTTTAAGGAAGACTACTTCCTGGATAACCTGTGTGTGTGACTGTTTGGTGGGTTTGTTGTGAAAGTAAGCTACATAGTTAGCAGCTATAAGCTAAGAGCAAATTATCAGTCATCTGATCACTTTTGTTATTCTATCCATGGCTTAAAGCTCTGCAACCTATCAGGAAGGGCTTTTAAATTGATCTTTAGCACAACTTGAGGCTGCTAACTAGCTTACGGTAGCTTTTCAAAGTCTGGACCAACTCTGCTGTGAAGAGTGCAAGGAGACGCTGTAGTAATGTTATAGCAGTGACTTTATTTCTTTACTCTGGCAGCAAATACAACACACAGTCTTTCATTAACTATTTAGTATGTGACTGATTAAAATAACAGAACTAAGTGCCTTGGGGTTCACCTGGATTAACTGTAACTACCCCTCAGTGGTGACCAGGTGAAACACTGAAAACTTGAATATGATGATGTGGACATCCAGCACATCACTTAGTAATATGTATTCAAGTATTATATTCCATGATTCTCACAGGGGTTTCAAGTTTACAATGCAGCATTGTCAGTGAAAATATATGGTGCGTCCCCCTGGATGAACTTTACTGCGTCCTTTCGGATTTGAATGTGTCCGGGATAATGTGTGTCACCGTGCAACAGCAAGAGCAACACATCATCACAGTCCATGTTGTGGTTAATATGAGGTGGCTATCTAGTTACTGGCAGAAGAGTGCAGGAAAAAAGAACTTACCTTGTGTTGTAACGTTACTGAGGAAATGTTGACATTC
>JAJHUR010004158.1:0-12587 GCA_027495735.1 Lutjanus campechanus | reverse complement strand
GAGGGGGAGAGGAGGGGGGGGGGGGGGGGGGGGGAAGAATCACAGAACAAAGATGTTCTTCAGGCACTTTAAAGTGAGGCCAAAGGAGAAAGGCTGGGCTGTACTAAAAGCCTTTACTTGGTGGGGTGCGTTGGTTTAAAAATGTTCAAGACTAAATAAGCAACAGTCAAAGCCAGAGTTATGAAAAAACATCCGTGGGTGTTATTTATGAAAATCTTAAGACTCAGATAATCTACTTTAGCGGTTCTAAATTACCCTGTCAGCCAAGGACCCCTTAAGAGATAGAAAATAAACTTCTGTTATTGTTTTATTTTACACTTGTGCTTAGTTATGTGAAAGAACAACACAAGAGAAATGTATTAGAAAGATATTAGACTAGTGTTAAAAATATCTGCACCCTGGCGGCACAGAATATCCATATTAAACACACATCAAGAGAGTTTCACTCTTAGTGCATACACTAAATAAAATGTGGATCTCATTATTTGAAATAATATACAATAAAATATATATAATATATAAATAAAACACTATTAAGTCCAGCCTATAGTTGTACTGTAGTAGTTTGTGTTAATAGGAAATGATTGCTAAAAATCTAATCAGCAAATAAATGTAGGCTATAATGAAGCCTTCTGAAAATAAATACATTTCTATATCATCGTGAATGAATCTGAAAACCTTTCAAGGATCCTCTGACAGTGTTGCACACCCCTGCGGGTCCTCAGACCCCTGTTTGAGAGAACCGCTGATCTACTTAATCAGGAGTCAGTGAGCATGGTTTGATCAGATCACCAATCAAAAATGCTGCTAAAAGTTCTCAGTGTGTAAAAGTTTTTTTTTTTTTTGTTAAAGTAGCTGCAGTATTGCATAACTGTTGTGGGCTCCGCACTTCTTCCTTCATGGGAGTACAAATGGTTGTTGCTCACAGTCTGAGTATAATGGTGTTTAGATGGGTAGATTAAGTAAAGTGCATCCAGACAAAATGATCATTAACGGCATAGTTGTTAAAGAGAGGGAAAAAGACGGTATCTGATAGGTATCGGTACAGGCAGATACTCAAGTTTGCGGTATCAATATTGGTATCGGACATGAAAAAATGTTATCAAGCCTTCTGTGCTGCTAATGCTCAGTAAATACACTGATGAGGTGCTCTGTTGCTATAACTATAAGGTACAGTCACACAACAACAGAGACATGTGAAATAAAATGGAGACACAGTCAGCAAAATAACAGAGGAGAAAACCCATCATTGATACCTCAGAGTCAATGTCTGTATGCCAGAGAGGAAAGATTTATAGTTTACAGAAACAGTGCACAAAAATCCAATAATGTCCAGTGAGCTGCGAGAATGACACTGTGTGTGTGTAAAGTTGTCTCATCTGCTGCACAGAGCTTCGTGGCAGCCTGGCTGGGACCCATTGGTCAACCTGTCATCACTGGTTCTGACTCACCGCTTAACCTTTGTGAGCATACGCCGTTATTTAGTACAACACTGGCCCCGTGGGGAGAGAGGAACAGATAAATGGATGGAGCTGCAGCAGACACACACACACACACACACACACGCACCGTACATACAAAACACTGCACTCAGCTGCTCAGTTTAGACAGAGCGGAAAGAGACTGATTCCCTCAAAGTTAGAAAAGAGTCGAGAGTGAGATGACAGTAAATCAACCCAAGTAAAGCTGTTAATCTAAAATATTTGAATGTTTAGTGAGTGTTCAATAAAACATAAGGACAGGATTTATCAAAGACATCAATAATTATGATCTACGGATGTCTAACGTCAATCCTAATACTATAAAACCATATTTTGCAAAAGGCAAATTATGCCACCTGTATGAGTATTTTTCTTCCTCTCAAATTTGTTGGAAATTTGTACTTTTAAGCCATGCTACCGTGTGGCTGTAGAGATGACAACGTGAAGACATTCATGTCCAGGATGAATCCACCCCACTTTGGTGATCCCCCTGACTTTTCCTCCAGTACCAAAGTGAGATTGACATTTGTGGTTTTGAGTGAATTCTTTCAACAAATATTAAGAGGACTGTGTTAATATTTTACCGCACATTAATGTTCCCACAACTTTGCATCTAATGCCACAAACAGGTTCATACATTTAATCTGTCCAGTACTTTGGTTTATTATTAAGTCATTAAAGTATTTTTAAACCTGAGACCTATTTTTTTCATATATATATTTTGGGGTCTAAATGACTAATATGTTTTGGAATTGGTCCAGTAGATAGCCTCAGCAAAAGTGCCTGTCAAAGTACAGTATGTCCACTTAAAGTGATTATTTTTGCTATTGATAGGGACAGAATGTTAGAAATCTAATTGTTAAACAAAAATGTCTTGGTAGGAATCCTTTCCATAATGTTGCCAAAGAGTGAGATGCTTGTTGTTTAACCAGAAACAGCCGTTATACCACTCTCCCGAAAGCCACCATACTTTGACAAAAACAGTCATTTTACCCTGCAGGAGTTGCTGGTCCACCGCTGCCTAGATTGGTTAGTTTTGTTAATGTTATTGTGTGACTTCTGTGCTTTAAAACTTTAATTTGGATTCCCTGAAGTCACACAAAGTGACCAGTTGAGGCAGTGGTACACCAGCAACTCCTGAGTTCTGCGAGGTAAAACTACTCTAGAGTCTGGTGGTTTTGGAGGGAGCAGTAAAGGCTTATATAACTGTCATTTCCCATTGGAAAAGGCAGTTTAACAGCAAAGTAGAGTGGTGAAAATATACCAAATATAGCGTACACTTAAACTGATACAGATTTTTTAAGGTGGCCAAAATACGTTTTGCTGCTGACCCTGTCCACAGCAGTACTTTGCTTAACTTCCTACACCAGTACTCAAAGTGTCCAGTGTCCAAACTGGGGGCGTGCTGATCACCATCTACTGTAGGTAATATACCGACTATGGGTAAGTACCTCATACAAGCCCACTTTAAAGCACCTGAACTATCCTTTTAAGGTTTGTGTTTCTTACTTACAGGAGACTGTATTTGTCCCAAAGACAGAGTGTATGTATTGCTCAGAATTTAGAACTTGTTAAAATGACTTTTACTGTATAGACAGACGTTACAATGGAAAAGATCAATGTTTCATATTCAAATATTTCAAAACGGACTATTTTTTTTTGTTTGCACATACTGAATCCATACAGTGCATAGAATGCAACTGAGATCAAAACAATTATTCTCCAGAACATCTCTGTTCTCGAATCACTGCTGATGTCTCCAGTGAACAATGCATGCGGGCCTCTGATTTGCTTTCTATTCTAAAAACGGAGGAACTCGGCGTTGCTATTGCCAAGTGCAGTTGCAGAAGACAAACAGTGTATTTTATGTGCTAAAGAATAGAAACCAATTGAAGAGTAGTTGGAAAGACTCTAGGGTAACTCAAAAACCAGCCATGATTCACTTTTCTCCATGCCAGAGGTGGGAGCTGATGCAGGTATTTCGGCTGGCAGGCACGGAGGTGCAAGTGTTAGAGCTCAGAACTCTTTGAGGTGTGAGTTACTGTGTTAGATATTTTTGAATTGGGAAAGGAACCAAACGCTCTGAGGGATTTGGCAGTGATACCGGCAGTGTTGCTGGATAACTATGCCTAAAACGCTAAAACAGTTTAAAACGGTACTGTGTGATTCAGCAGAGCAAACAGAGGCCCTCCCCTGCTGTCTAATCTTCATAACATTAAAAGACCAGCCACCTGTTACAAGTAGTTGTTGCTTCCTCTTGTGATCGCGGCATCTGAGAAAAAGACTGTGGTATTATGTTTGCAGACAAAGCCGGCATTGAAAATAGACCAGCAAGTGGGATCCCTGGAGCTAATTACTAGCCGCGCCATGATTGTCTTTAAATACCAGGTGGGCAGAACAATGGCACGTCCAGACAAAAGAGGAGAACAAAAGGCCATCCCTGTTTGATAAAAGAGGGCAGAAAGTAAATCTGCCTCTAAGAACATGTTATGGGTGTGTGATGCGTATGTTTGTGTGGTCAGACTATCCCCAAAAGGTCACTGACAGAGTAATGACATTGTGTTTTGTGCTCAGACCTCAGACTACAGCACCATAATCACTGCATCTGCTTGTGGGACATTACTTTTTCCGTTCTTGATGCTCCAAATTCATACTGTTTATACTATACAGATAGCCTGGGAAGCTGACGAACCTACTGGGCTCATGTTTTCATTTCGCCTGAGAATTAATGAGTAAAGGCAACTTTTAATAACGTCAATAAGCGCCTGATACATCATTAAGCCTGACATGTGTTGACCTGAAATGCTTGGATTCCCCTTCAGAGTAGAATGTTTCATGTTTTGTCTTAGGAGTGCCTGCCTGTCTGGTTCACAGTCTTGAGCCCTGGAAAAAAAAACAGTCCCAACAGCTTGTGTTATATTGACATTGTTGCTTATGTGATGTAGCTCCGTCCGGTCAAGTGTCATGACGATATGTGATTCTGCATGATGTGAGACATACTGTGTCTTTAAACTTTTGGTATGAGCTGTGCCCATGTGTACACACTGTACCAATATCTTTCCTCACGACAGATACGTGATGTATTGAACTCATATATTCAAGTAAGACCAACTGAGGCTCTTCGAGTTTATTCTTTTGTTGTCTGTCAGTGAAAACTGACCAGAAGAACAAGTTTTTCTCTGCTCTGGCAGATACATCTGGTCCTCCTTCCATTCAGACCGAATTCTGGCAGTTTTGGATCTGTTCGGGCCAACAATATGACAAGCATTGAGAAGTCAAATGTCACATGTTTTGCTGCCCTGATTGGTTGGAGGCCTGTCCGACTGCATCCAGTCAGCAAGTCCGTCCAGCGCAACACCTCAGGCTCCCGGAACTCAGGCCAAACTGTCAAACTCGGCACCACCGATCAAATGTGGATCAAAATTCTGTTACTGCACTGCCTATTTCTCACCTAAATGTTTTCAGAAATATATTTTAGTGTGCTGTTTAGCTGTAATACCATCAAGATAGCGACCAGGTATGGTTCCGTGAATTCTGGGGGTGACAGTCAAATGTTATATTTGGGCATTAAAACATCTGACTGGTTTGGCTGGTTTGGACAGGGGAAGAGACAGGGGAAGAGCGGGTGTTGGGTATTGCAGGGGTGGAGGTGGCATGGCGATGGTGTGTGTCAGAGTTCCAATGCATTTTTCAGAGTGACTGTGTTTGTTGCCTCATTTCAACATCATTTTTCCACCTTCGTCTCTGTGACCCAGCGCCGGTGGTGACACAATAAGAAAATCTGCACAAAGCTGTCAACGCGCAGCACCATTCTGCTCAGCTGTGACTCCATAATAATAATGGGGCTGAAGGGGGATAGATGCTTCCATGTGTGACTACAGCAAGCGCTATACTGTGTATCAGTCCTGCCGATCGATTCATCCAGGCCTACAAACCAATTATTTCTCCTAGCTCTGCGACTGTCCAGAGATGTCATATTAATTACCCCTTCCAGTCTGCACTCCCTCATATTCGAGGTAAGGCTGTGTAATAGATCAGTGGCCACCATTTTGGGTCAAGTGTCACATACCATTCATAAAAGCAGGGATATTTTAGAGGTGGGGTGGGGTTATGGGAGCCAAATTATTGGTTAGCTTTGAGTGGCTGAATATTAGAAAACAAATACAAGAGTCAGAAATACAGCTGTACAAATCAAATAGTTTGAAACTTGTTTTCAAATCTCAACATGGCTGCCAAAAAACCAATGTCTCTGCTGCTACCTTTTCCCAATCACATGTCTTCATGAGACACCTGAAAAAATACCCACAATGCAAAAAATAGTTGTCCTAACAGCTATTGTGACATTGATATTTGTTGCTTGTGTAAAGTAGCACCCTCATGTGTAGTGTCCTGATGATACACAATTCTGCATGACATGAGGCATACTGTATAAATCTGAGTATTTCTATTGTATCTTTGGCTTTTGGTGTGAACTGTGCCCATGTGCACAGACTGTACAAAGATTTTCCCTTGTATTAAACTCATGCATTCAAGTTAGAACAACTGGGGCTCTTTGAGTTTATTATTTTGTTGTCTGTCAGTGAAGACTGACCAGAGGAAAAAGTTTTTCTTCATCACATTTGCTCTGGCAGATACATCTGCTCCCCCTTCCATTCAGACAGAATTCAAGCATCCTTGGATCTGGTCGGCCCACCACAACAGTTTATTCAATATGGGAGGGATTCTGTCAAAGGCCCAGATTTGAGACTTCAGACTCTACTGTGTACAACACGGCTTAAGAATTCTAAGTCTCATAAAATGCTGTTGACTTGATAAAACCTTACTTATTATAAACTTATTACAAGGCCTAGAGGGTATGTACACCAACAGTGAAGGCAGGCAACACTTCACACAATATCACAATATAACATCAAAAACCTAAGATAATATCTACCCTCATATCACAATATTGATAATAATATCTTTATATTGTCCTGCCATAAGTTCTACTACTTCTGACGCACCCTGGCTCCAGAGTCAACCTGAATAAACGTCATTACTGAAGTCATGAGCTCTTTTATTACCACTGACAGATACACATACAGTGTTGTTGAAAATACCGAATGCAATTTCACTGTTTAGGTTTACAAACACTGCTTTTATCAACCTTGTTTCCAGCAGCAGCAAAACTGAAATTTTTGGTGAAAAAAAATCTACTGTTTGCTACCTGCCCAATTCCAATCAGCAAACAGACAAAGTTAGCGACAAGCAGGCAAACATAGTGGATCATTCAGCAGCTAAAGAGCGAGATATTTTCTTAGGAATTGGTGGAGACCAAAACAGAGGTAAAAGAAGACTGAGTTTTGGACTTAGGTGGCCAGAGACACAAGACCAAATGAATTCTAATGTTGCATCGTGCCTAGGGCTGGGTGTCGTTTAGTGGTAGTGGGTTGTTTGAATCGTCACCTTAAATGTTCCTGTTTGCTGGATGTGTAGGCAACTGTTTGCCAACATGTTGGCCACAGGAAGTGTATATGGTGATAATATACAATTGCTGCATTTACATCTAATTGTGTTGCCCCCATGTAGCCAAAGTATCAAAGAATGTGATTGCAGTGTATCTTATTACCAGGTTTTATTATCTCAGGCAGATAGATACACACCCCTAGAAATGAACATCTACTGAAACATCTAAAACATGGATGTCTACTTTAAAAAGCCTTTCAACTTCCATTTTGCTTTTCTCAAAAATTGAAATTTTGACCCTACTGCAGATTTATTCAAAAAAATACGGTAACGAATGCTCATTAAAACCCAATTTGTTGCAAACCAAGGCTTTTCACAAACTAATGTTCTCCTGAAAGAATGTTTTATTAAAAGCTTATGATTCAATCTGATTGGAATATGGTAATCAGAATATTCTGCCTTTTAATGGGGTCAGTTTAATTTGAATCAAACGTTGAGTTGTTTAGATGTTTGACTGTATCAATTTAGCTGCTTCCTACTGGAACATTTAGACTTTATTAATATTCTATTGCGAATATGGTGATGCGCCCTTGCTGTCAGCTATGAAAGCTGCTAATGAGTGACAATTAGGCCAATAGCTAATGACAGCAGTCAGCGGTATGAGGAAAGGCAACATTCATGATAATCGTTCAGATTGATTAATTACGTTCTCTGCCAATTGATCTCTTGCGCTGCAAAGCTTTTACCATATGACAATACAACTCCCAGCAAGCATACTCTATATGACCCCAGTCATAACGACCATGAGAGGCAATGATGGCAGGTTTTAAACTCAGTGTCAAATTACTTTGTCTATGTGCGTGGGTGTGAAAGAGAGCTGGAGAATGAAAATAAAGAGAAAGAGAAAAGAGAGAAAAAGATAATGTGACAATGTGACAGTGTATTCTCGTCAAGTGTTTCCAAAAATACTTCTCCTGTGCTTTTCAGGCACACTAAGAAGATGCAATGATGCCCCATGGCCCCTGAAGTCTCCCCATAATATGCTGTCACCCAGTCACATTTTATTCTTACAGCAAGTCTTGTGCCCACACTCGTCTTGCTCGTACTCCAGGGCATACGGGAATGACAGGGTAACAGTGTCCGCTCAGTGGTTCTCAGTAGGTGTCCTGATGGCCGGTATGTGTCAGGGCCAGAAACCTGTCAGTAGTGCGAGCGGTATCAGTCCACTGAATACTAAAGAGTGTCAGTTACCCACAGGGTTGACACAGACCTGTCAGCGGGCTGCTGCTCCTGTGAATCTCTAGCTGGCCAACATCTGATGCACCACAGTCAAACATGATGGATCACCTGCTACATCTTCTTAGCAGCCACATGGAAAAAGACAGATGGCATGTCAGAAAGGGGTACAGACGGGCACCGATGGGACTTAACAATGACAAGCAACGCACACCTAACTAATAATGCAACAATTCCATGTGAGAATATCTGATCAGAAGCAAACACAACGTATAATATGAGTGCCGACGTCCTTCTGGGCCACTCATTAACAATTTAAGTTGCTCTGACCTGTAACTGCACCTCCCTCCTCGGACAGAACAATGCAATTGTGAGTAATCATATTCAAGTTTACTCATAACTCGATCGGCTACGTCTCATGTATTCCTCATGATGAGTGTCCAAGTGCAGAAACAGACAGACAACTTTCTATTCTTCCCTTCCTCGATTTCATTGTGGGAGACATAAACAGATTTGACGGCATAAGAAACAGTCTACGAACGACACAAGAGCTACTCCACTCATGTGGGAAAAGATCTGATTATGAGCCCGTGGCACCAGAGCATCATTGAGGAGGATCAATAGCGACAGATGAGTGCAGTGGAGTGACTTCCCTCCCTCTGAGGGGCTGTGTCATATCCCACCATCGTCAAAAAGACTGGCAGGATCTGTAGATGTCCAGGCAAGCAAATGCTTGTGGACTGGCTCTGACCCCAAAGCGGCAAATTTCGGATTCAACGTAACCCTGCCTCCAAGGAGCAAGAGGTTATGTGTGATCCTGCCCTGATTACTGCTAAAAGGTTTCTCGACGAATAACAGGAACTGATTCCAGGTAAGGACACCAAATCTACGCTTGTACACTCCCCTTTCTAAGGATAAATAATCACAAGCGCTTTCGGTCCATTAAAGTTTGAGATAAATTGTCTTGGTCGCCACAATGGGAGTCCCATACCGATACAGTAATGATGTCGCTAAAATAGATGCTTTGTTGAAATACTGTTAAAAATCCTGCAAGTAATTATCTTTGGTTAGCTGATGGCTTTAGCTATAAATCACTGCTTAAACTACCATGAGGTTTCGGTAAGGTTATTTTTCCATTTTGGACTGGTCTACAATTAAAATGTGTGTGGGACTGCTAGCTTTAGAAGATTTCATTTCATTACTGGATGATGGGGTAAGAAGACTTCCATGATAATGATGTACATCTACCACACATGAATCTTTGCTTAGCTTATCATAGCAGTAATGTTAGTTGATATTTACCTCCTGAGCCAGCTGGATTTGCGAGATCATGCAATCCATCTTGCCACATTCGAAGTCATGCGCTTGTGGCCGAATCACAGTGGTTAAGATCAATCAGTGTCCTTTGAGGAACTACTGGCAGCTACAGTTGTTTAGGTGTTCAGGTGTGATGGCAGCAAAAGAAGCGTTAAAAAACACTGGCAGAGCCTACAAAGGTTAGCATAGAGGCTGCTATAGCATCAGTTATATCAGAGCTTCTTCATTGAAAGAAGAGCAAAGAATGGCAGTGAAGGCTTTTCTCTACGGAAAAGATGTTTTCGCTTTTCTCCTGCCAGGGTTATTCTACAATAGTAAATTTGATGTCAGAGACGGCACAAAATTGCCATCTCATGCACTGGCCAGTGCCTACTAAAGCAAGGCTCCAAACACAGACTTCACCTAGGTAGCTGTTTTTGACCTTTAGTTTGAAGGTGGTAAAATGGTGCAGTTTACCAGTAATGCCCTTCTGGTCCTTGACATACAAGGAAAAAGTTGCTCGACGAAGGAGTTGGGTTGTTCGGCCGCCTCATGAGAGGACTGGTTGAGTACAGGTGCAAAGGACCGGTCCAGACTGAAGAGGTCTATGTAGGGAAGAACCTTTGCAAATCCAACAGCCAATGTAAATTAGGCTGTGTCCATGCATGGCAATGACATTACTCTATTTTACATGTGCAGCATGCTTGCTTTGTCTTGTCAGTAGCTAGTGACTTCAAAATATGTTAAGGTCATATTGGTCATAGCCACTGTTTGTGTAATGGCAACTGTCCAGCCAGCAGAAGTGGAGCTATCATGTGTGTGTTGGGGTGTACAGAAGAAATGATATTATTTTATCAATGAACTGATTTAATTGTTATTCCAATAACAAGCAACCAGGCGGTTTTACAACAATATAATAGTTACAGAAATCTACATTTTTGAGGAGGAAGTTCTAAATAATTTACACTAGATGTTGCCTATTCATTGGTTGGAGGTTGGTATAGATCTGATTCAATCGCTCTAGTAACTGAGTTCTTAATTCCAACAAGTGACCCTCTGTAACTTTCAATGTCTTACTTTTATATTTAAAAACAACAGATTTTTATGAAAATCAGTTCAGAATTAAGCAAGTTACAGTTGATCTTTCAGTGACATCAGCATCTCAGCATCAGTGTACAATGCACATTGTATTTGTTTACTAACAGATCTTGACCACTCCAATCTGGCGAATGTGCAGATGCATAGTAGCAATATGCAACAGCGGCCCATGCAGAATCTACATTTCTATATCTATGGCGAATACAAACTGCTAAAAATCAGAAAGCTAATATTTTCATTGTGACTATTTTAGCACGCTCTGCAAGCACTGCTATGCCCCATGTACAGCCTCAATGGTAGGGATGTAACGGTATAACAAAAGCAGGGGGCCACTGTAGCAACAGGGATGCAAAAAACACTACGCATAAGCTGGGTTTGTGAGCAAAAAAATAAATAAAAAACCCAAAAAGATGAAGCCTGCACAGATGAAGTGGTTGAATGAAGAGGTTCATGACATTAATAGCTTACATGGCTAGTACACCGACAACCCACGCAGCTCATTATATCTCATCAGCCCCACTTTTTTTGTTCTGTACCACCAGAATTACCAATACCAATTTTACATGACTTTTTTTGGTGCTGTAAATAATGTTTAAGCACTGTTGAACTTAAGGCCTGAGCATTTGTATTCAAGCTCTGATCATGGTGAGATCTCTTCAAATCATTGAAAAGGTCAAAATGTTGACAAGTTTTACATAAAATATATGCTTTTTCTGACAGTTGTATAACACATTATATAGCCTTTTCTTCCACTCTTGATTAGAAACAAGGCCTTCTCTCGTCTTTCAACTTCACTGGCATACCCAGTGCAACTGGGATTTATTAGCAATCAAATTCAAATCAAAACAGGCTTGCATTGCTTAGACAGACAGAGAGACAGTCCAAGCTAAAACACGTCAAAAACACATCCACTACTGATCTGTTTGTGCTTCCCACAGTTGAGGATTGATGGTGCAGAGCCACCTGTAATAACACAGCAAATGCTCATTTCTCTGTACTCCAGCAGGTGAAACAGCTGTGTCACAATATTCCCTCTTTTGTAGAAGCACTTGAAATAGTGTGGCAAAAGGGGGCTGAAGACATTCTCACAATGAAACCAGAGGCTGGACTTGGTTGCATTTAGAAATGTCAGGTAATCTGTCTTTCAGGGATGAAAAGGCAGCCGTTGGGGATACTCTTGTTTCCTCTAAAGAAATCAATGAAGGAGGTGGTTTTATTTGATAGAAAGCAGGGAGGGGGAAACAGGTTTAAGCTGAAAATACATTTAGAACATGGAGAAGAAAAGCACTGGGTCTTAGAATGAACAAGGTGACTAAATGGATGCCTAATTCACATGGTAACACGCTGGAAAGAAAAAATAAAAGCACAGAAATTAAGGAGAAGTGTAATATTAGACAGCTTAAGATCTCTCCACTATCAAATCTAATCCACAACTTGAATTTGTGCATTTTCTGTAACTGCAGCTACCTCTCTTCGCTCCAGTTTCCTTTCTCTTCTCCCTTTTTCCCATCCCACCAGTCTAAATGAATGGGCGAGTGTGTGGTGAGCTATCTGTGGCAGGCCGGAGGAGTTTTGATTTATCTCTGCAGCTCGCCCAAACTGACGCACTGACAGCCTGGATTGTTCTGTAGCCATGATAAATGCCCCATAAACAGACGCTCCAAGCCTGTTAAATGTGCTAACTCTGGATCCACGCAGGGCCAGAGAGGGAGGGGGAAAAAAAAGGGCTAGATAGGCAATCATAGAGTGGGGGCCGCTGTACTCTTTGCTCTCATTTCCACATTAAAGCTAGCAGGGTGATAGGATAAGACTGGTGATTCCAGCCAAAGTGGAACAAATGATCCTTTCATGCTTGCTCCCCTAATGTGGTAAAAAAATGTATTAACATTTTGTTAAATAGTCCTGTGTTATGATAATCCTGCATGGCACAATGTGTAGAAATCATTACTCTCGTTCATAATGGGTTAATTAGCTGGTTGAAAAACAAAAGCCATGCAGTTCGTCTCCTCAGACTACCTGAGAAGAAGAAGA
>JAJHUR010004144.1:1455-13503 GCA_027495735.1 Lutjanus campechanus | reverse complement strand
TAATTTCCCTGTCAATTAAACGCAAAATTTAATTTAGACAAGTCGACTAGTCTAACACTAAGAAAACAGTCAGAAAGCAGTTAAAATTGAGCAGAATTTATTAATTTATAATGTTAAACACTGTCGAGAAAAAATACTGTGCGTATTAAGAGCCATTTGAAGCCGTTAATCACAGTCAACAATCGCCAAATCGTACTTTAAATATTTTTATGCTTGGAAGTATGTTATGTTAGTGATTTCTCATTGGATTTACATTGATTAAAAAAAGTTTGAAAATGTGTACCGAAGACGGCGGGCCGATCTTCGTCTCATAGCCGACAAGACTCTCCGCCGGAAAGGCATCATGACTGGTCAAATACCGTTAACGGGACGAGATCAGTCCAAACGGCGGTATCAAGCAACATATTGCGGATAGGTTCGCTTCTTGTTTTCAAAGTAAAAGCACTGATTTATCATTATGGTTTTTTGTATGAGAAAGGGAAGGGAGGTTTTATTTTGTGAAAATAACCGGAAGTGCGTTGCTCGCTGCGGCTAGCTGAAATTTCTCCGAATTCGTCCTGACAAAATTGTAAACGGTTGGTATTTGGACAAATAAACGACACACTCGTGATCTGAACGGTCACTTTCTCGCATGGTCTTTAAAAACATCTCGATAAAGTGATATATTTAAAGAGTTTAGAGCTAATTGAAATCAGCTTCAGCCTGTCGATTTCGGCTGCTGTGTTCACTCTGCTTTGGTTGTTCAAGAACCCCGCCCCCAGCCCCTGACGTAAGCCTGTAGCCCCCGACGTAACGTGGTTCTTTCCGCTAGACCAGCAAAGAGTTGGTGCTTGCCTAGCACCAGTTTTGAGAGCCAGGAGCCGGTGCTTTGGCTGTGGAAAACCAAAGAACTGGTGCTAAGTCTGGCTCTAGCTCCGAACTAGCCCTGGAACCAGCTTGGTGGAAAAAGGGTAACAGGTTTAATACCTGAACTCCCAAACCAGTCAGTCAGAACTGAAGAAGCCTCTTGGATGAGAGGTGAAACGTCTTCAAGAACTCTATGAAGTCCAGTTGCCTACGACAAACTTTGCTACGAATACCATGACCTGGATGACTGAGAACCTTCACAGACATCACTTAAATGTTTATTAGGGCATATAATACAAAATTGTCCAGAGAGATTATTGGTGAATTATACAAGTACACTGTCGAACTGAGGGGCCACTCAACAAATTATGTAAAGGCAAAACAATTGGTAATTGTTATTACACCTGAGGAATTGACAAAAAAAATCAACACACAAATCACTACCACAGCCTTACAACTGTGGAGGGATTTGATTTGTATCACCATGGTTGTTTCTGCTTTGTTTTTGTTTTTTGTTTTTTTTTATATCAGAGGGGAAACCTTCAGAGAAGGTCTAACATATCAGTATTTCAAATGTTATATTTAAATATATTATATTTGATTTATTTCATTAAATAATTAGATATTCTCTTCTAATTCTAACTTCAGTCTCATTTTATGTCAACCTTCCTTCAGAAATGAAAGGGTTACTGTCCTAAAAACAGCAAAACAGAGTTATCCAATTAAATGTTTTTGCTGTTGTCTCTCGGCAGATAAAGGCTCACTCAGGATTTCATTACCAGGACAGAAGGCCACAGCCTGTGTTTTTAGAAAGTGACAGGTGAATTAACCAATCACATTTTGATTCACAGTGGGTGGGACCAAAAATAATCCCCTTAGGCCTTCCTTAAGGATAGCATTATCATAGGATAGGATATCATTTTGTGGTGTATACTGCCCTCAACGGACCATCCTAAACATATAGATACCAGCTTTTACTGTCTGGAATACGTAGTACAGAGGTAGTATCTCACAAGAGAATATCACAAAAATTTGAGGACATTACGGGTGTCGTGACCTACACTGATGATTTACTGATTTATGTCAAGGTCAAGGACAAACAACAAGAAGAGCAAAATAGGCATCCATAAAGTAGAATACCTGGGTCACATTCTGAGCCAAGATGGAATGAAACCTGACCCCATCAAAGTACAACCTGTTAAGCAGAAAGAGACAGCAGAGGACAAATCTGCACTGAAGGGATTTCTGGGTATGGTGATATACCTCACAAAATTCATACCAGACCTCTCAACACTCACTGAACCACTGAGAGAACAGCTGCAGAAGCAGGTGGCATGGCATTGGAACAAAACGCATGAAGAAGCAGTGAACAACAAAGAGACTAAATAGAGCACAAACATCACTGGATAGTACAAGATTATCAAGCAGCCAGTGAAATTATCAGAAATTATTAGTCATCCATCCACATTTGGGCTAGGTGCTATGCTAATGCAGAATGGCACAGCAGTCATGTATGCTTCAAAAGCACTGACCAAGGCACAAGTATACTATACCACATTGCTATAGCTAGTTGCTATTGTGTTTGGATGTCACAAATTCAACCAGTTCACAGATGGCAAAATAACAGAAGCTGAAACAGATCACAAGCTGCTAGTGTCCATTTTTAAGAAACCGATCGTAAGTACCTCACCACGAATAAAGGAGGTAATGAATGAATAAATAATAAAATCATGTATTAAGTAATAATTAAAATAATAGTTGAGAAGTAAAGTAAAGTAAATCATTTTGTCCGATACTTGAACCTTGGTGTTCAACTTTTTCATCTGTATGGTAATCTTAATCAAAATATTTTTATGTTTCAAATGAAACAATCCCGTAGTCATATTTGTCATTCATAGTGAGAAAAGTCCTCTGCTGATCCCTTACTCATGATCAAAATATGTAATAAAAGTTCATATGAACAACTTGTAAACTGAAGTGACAATATTGCTGTGGGTATAAAGGAATTTCTAATTGCATTTATAATCATTTAGATGAGATGATAAAGGCATTGAGAGTCTAGAATTTTTTTTTAGTTGCCTTGAAAGTGCTTTATTTACTCTTAAAATGCTGTTGGATCCCTGAGGAGAGATTGATGGGTATTTCATCAAAATAATTATTTTTAAGGGAGGAATTTAATATTTTGGCATTATTTTGAGGTGTACTACTAAGCATCATGACAACTTTTAGAGCCTTCACGCTCGAGCCAACAGGATTAAATGTCATTTTTGTCGTACGCTGGGCACAGTAGAGCAAGCATAAATCCACCTTAACAGTTTACTTAATGGAGGGTCCATGAGTCATATACTTCTAAAGGTGTTAACAACCCCACAGAGGCATTTCCTGAAAGTAAGAGAGTAATAGAATATTTATTTGTTGCTGAATTTATAAATTAATTTCTAACATTTTAAGCATTTTTTTTGCCATGTACTTTAGGATATTGGCACTGTTAAAGAGTATCAGCTAAGTAAACGGGGCGCCACTCGGTGGCTGACCCACAGTTTCTCCCGCTCCTGTCCTCCCCCTGTTATGTATCACTGTCTGTTTTATGTTTCTTGGATGGGATGTAACTGAAAGGCAATTTCCCCTCATGGGATCAATAAAGTATTCTGATTCTGATTCTGATGGTTTCATTCCAGGATGACAAGTGGTAATGACATGTCACATTTTGTGTTCTATATCTGTGGTATAAAGTAGTTAAAATTTGCTCCTTTTCCCCTAACAATAATTCCACACAAAGGGCTTCTTCTGATGCATGTGTTATATGTATGCTGAGGTAAAATGGTGGACCCCAAAATGCAGACAGCCAGGCAGAGAACAGTTCAAAATGCATTTAATAATGAAAATGAAAGAACAAAAGCTTACGAAAGTCCTCTACCAGCGTCCAGAAAAACAAAATAATCCATGATGGACAAAATGCAATAAAAGTCCAAGAAAACAAGAACCAAGTCCAACAAATACAGGATGTCACAATGGGCAATGACGAACTGACACAGAAACAGAGAAACACAGGGACTAAATAGACAAAGAACTAATCAGACACAGGTGGACAGACTGGTGAAACAAATGACAATCAAAAAGAGCGGGAAAAGAACAAAGACAGGAAGTAAAGACAAGACACATGAGGGAAGACCAGGACTACAAAATAAAAAAGGAAATAACCAATAAAAACTCCAAACCATGACAGCATGATAGTATTTTTACTTTGTAAATTTAAAATACTTTTACTTAAATAAGGTTATGATACAGGGCTTGTATTTGAATATCTTTAAATTGTGGTGAAGCAATTTCTTGTAGAAAACTGACTATGCAAATCTTCTGCAACCAGACTTAATTGTTTTATTATTCAATTAACATAACAATTAGTTTACCTAAAAACCAAAACTTGTCATTAATATATATACATACATATATTTATCAATATATTATCATAATAATCATCATAATTCAATAAATGGCTGAAAAACACTGTTAGATGAAACATGGTGTAAAGTTCACAGCAGCAGTGCAGACATTACTTTTAATAATGTGATATAGAAACTTCTAGAAAATCTATCGGTGATCTGTTAGTATTTGTCCTGCTGTGATAAGGCATCTCCAGTTTGTGGAGCTTATAGACCTAAACTGTTGCGTCTCTGTCTAAAATACTCCCCACTTGATCGTGGCGAGGCTCTCTGCAGCTTGTTCTCCAGGTGAATCCATGCTCTGACCAGGCACAGGAGTTCATAGTGATGTGTTGTCGTACATTATGCAAACTGACCTATTTTCTTAATTGATTACGCCAATTACATCTACGTACCACCACATTCCTAGGCATAAAACAGTAAATCTTAGAGAACATTGGCTGGGTGAGTCTATGTGATTTTCAATTCAATTCAATTTTCAATTTATTTATTTGAAGGGACAGTGCAAGTTCATGAACGTCATTACAGAGTGTAGAGACGTAAACAAGCCAGATTGTAGCCATAGGCTAATTTCCATCTGTTGTCCCCTGGCAGATGTTCCCTGAATTACAAAATACAAAACACATTTAAAAAGAAACACATATCACATTAACGGGAGAACAATACAATTATATTAGAGTTTGTATGTAGGCATATGTTTTAACTGGCTTATTTGTTGCATGTTGACACATGGTGTACTGTACACTGTACAAGCACAGCTTTCATTGTTTTCATAGAGGCAATTCTGTCCAGTTTGCCATTAGATCGTCAGGAAAATATAATCAACCTGCGTAAGGAATTGCAAAAGGGTTGGTAAGACAAAAGTACTCTAAACAAGTTGCTCTTCTTAGTAGGTAATACTGTAACGTAACAAGTTACTTTTTAATGGCTGTAATCTTGCAGTGTAACAAGTTACTTATAAAGGTAACATTACCCAACATGAGATACAGCTAGTCAGCTTGCTTGGTATGGCAATAAAAGAGTCAGAAACAGCCATAGCTGTATCAGTAACATGTAGCAGGCCTGCCAAAGGGCACACTGGCAACAACACTTAATTCTGCACACATCTGATAATAAGAAGGTGTGTTTTTACTAGTGCTGTCAAAAATATCGCGTTATTAACGCGTTAACGCAAATCAATTTTAACGGCGTCATTTTTTTTATCGCGAGATTAACGTTCATTGTGACCAAGTGAACTTGTAGTTTTTATAAGCTGTGGCCACGACGACGACTCTGCAGCCGCCACATTAATGTGTGTGCATTTCACAACACATCATGTAGTGAATGGCTGCTCCACCCTAAGGCTGGTAGGTAGCGTATTATCAAGGTATCAATTATTTTAGGCAGAAAGTATAATTTCAGCACTATCAATAATGAACAATATTGACTGAACAAGCCACACTTGATCTTCGTTAGACTGACTGAACAGCCTCAAAGAAATTATATTTTACAATTCTTCATATTTTGTTACAACGAAATTCGTTAATTCGGTGCTTTTAAAGTCATGATATTAAGCTGACACGGATCACTTACTTTGTTTGCGGTCAGACGTTACATCCAGGCTGCACGGTGCGTGTCGCTGTGTTAGATGCAGTCGGCTTAATAAAGTCAGTGATCACAAATTAGAATTATATATATTACAAACAACCTTTCATTCATCTATGTTTGGATTGGATTCTTCGGGAGATTTTAGCGTCTGAAATGCATTTAGCGCATTTCATTACCGCCAGCTGATGGAGGTAAATCCGTCCTTATGTGGCATCTCTGACAAATCAAAGTATGAATCTAGTGCATTAAGTAGTGTGAAATATAACACTAAACGTTGTTTTCAATAAAAAAACATTTGCACAAAGCAAGCCTATCCACTTTTCCATGTTGATAAGAGTATTAAAATGATAATTCAAGGGACATTTATAAGAGATAAAAATGTGCGATTAATGTGTGATTAATCACGAGTTAACTATGACATTCATGAGATTAATCGCGATTAAATATTTTAATCGATTGACAGCACTAGTTTTTACACATACAACATACATGCTTGAATTTCTCATCACACTCCCCTGTCAGTTGCTGACAGGGGAGTTGATTGGCCTGGAAGACAGGCACTGGAGCAACTATCCACACCCAAAACACACACAGTGAAACACAGGGGGAGAGAGAGACATTAATGGTAACTTTATGAACATGTATGTGTCTGTGTGTGTCACAACAGGAACACCAATCCATCTTAATACTTTGATTTGTCATGAGGCCTGTACAGTAAACACACACACATTAGGGTCTGCATTAAATCTATTATTGCTTCAGAGCGTGAGAGTTTGTCCTTAACTCAGAGATTTCAGAAACTTTCCACTTACAACGTTGTGAACAGCACAAGAGGAGAAGCATATAATCTCTTTGCATGAACATGGTATGCCCAACCCCATTTGAAGGCAGCATATATCTCAGACTGCATTTTCATCATGTCTCCCCTCCACTTATTAAAAGACACATATACTCATACTGTATGTACACACACACTGATGCTAGAGAGGGGTTGAAGGCTTTAATCAAAGCTGTCTTATCCTGCTTTGCCCCGTATCAGCTCTACTGGGAGGATTGGAGTGTAATTGGCTGGGATTAGTTTAATACTGCCATGTGGCATTCAGCAAAGCACCCTGCCAAAAGACATGCACACACACTCACCAGAGAATCTCTTAGTCATTTGTTTTCATTTGTATGTATCTTTTCTCACTCTTACACTTCGTATCAGATTTGATGATATATCGTTCTTAAGTATTTTTCATGAAAATAATTTGTATTATGATAATGGCAATATTATGGTGGAGGAGTTGGCTACAAAAAAGTGACATCAGTAGTGTGGAAATGGTTTAGTTACAAAAGATCAGAAGTAAAATAAACCATAGTAATATGTAATCACATTAAAACTGTAAAAAGGGGCAATACAACAAACAAATTTCACCACCTCAAGTAGAAACATCCAGTTGAGTATGAGGAGAGCCAAAATTCTGGCAAGCAGCTATTGTAATGAACCTGCATTTGTATAGTGACTAATCTTCCAACTACTCATTGTGCTTTTAGGCACCCTTCACACTAGGGGTGGGAATCTCTGGGTACCATATGATTCGATTATGGTTTAGAGGGCAACAATTCGATGATAAAACGATTCTCAATGCATCAAAATGTAAAACTTTTAAGCCATGGGGTGCCAGTTAGATTTTATTTAGTCTCTTGCTCCAGTTCCCCTGAAATACAATAGGGAAATAGGGGACACTGCAAGGGCAGTGCACTGCTGAGTTTCGCCTTTTTCGCTGTCAACCTCATGTTAATTGACATTTAGAAAATTGATTTTTGAGTTTTATTAATTCATTCAGAATTGTCAGAGCCAGGGACCAAACTGCCAGTCTTCAGATTAGTGGACAACCCACTGTACCCACTGAGCCACAGCCACTCACAAGTGAGTTCTATAATCATTTTCAGTATTTTGTCATATTGTCAAGAATATCATTATTGCAGAATACAATGAAATAACGTGATATTATTTTAGGGCCATATCATCCACCCCTAAATAAAGTATGTTAACCTGTACATAATTTAAAATGTTAAAGCTTTAACTGATAGGAGACCAAAAAAGCTAAGTATCAAATGTCTCTCAAAATGCCTTACCCACAATCTCAATTGCAATGCCTTCTTATACAACCAAACATGGAAGTCTTTCCATATCCCATATGATGCAAACAGTATTATACACAGGACAGCCCAGCCACAGAACTTTGTGGCATAGGCATAAAATGTAATCGATGAATTGGTATACATCTATGCAAAATCAGCATGACTTCAAAGTAATAAAGGAGAACATAAGAATGTAAAGTCTGGGTAGGGAGGAGGTCAGGGTGGTTGGGTCAGACATGCAGGTTCCCTTGAGAGACTAACATTCAATGTTAATGGCGTAGTTATTTTAACCCAAACCATGATTGTTTTAGTAGTAGTAGTTTTGGTTCATGCGGGACATAGAAGTCATACGCCCCCAGCTGATATCAGCAGTCAGTTTCCTGACTGAATCATCACTAATCAGTCACACACCAATCACAGCCTGGTCTCACAGCAAGGCTGTTATTTAAATATGCCTCACTCTGCACTGATCTCTGCTTTACCAATGCTGCCACACATGCTGCTGCTGACAAACTTTTGCTGTCTCCACCCCAGCCCCCACCTTTCTAGTTCAGAGTTGTACCATGGCTCAAAGGTTAAAGGATATTCATGTCTTGCTTAAGTGGGGGTTGCATTGCACTCACTGTTTTGGCTTAGCATGGTGCTCAGCTAATCCAAGGAGCTTCTGAAGAGCGGAGCCATCTGCACCAATAGTGTATTTTCATTTGTTGCAATAAATGTTAAATCTATGATGCAAGTGTTCATGAATGAATGTTGATTACAATCTGTGAGCCAGTAGGGTTTGTCGGTACCATCTGAGGGGAATAATGCTAACAGTGATTTTTGGCAAGGTATACTAAAATGTGTGAAAATATGTGATAGCATTTCAACAGTAGTAGCTTTATGTGTTCTGTCATGCATTTTACAAATCCCAACTCCCAAAAAAATCAGACACTGAGTAAAACATGAAAAATGCAATGATTTGCAAATCATTCCCTACTTATATTCAATCGGATATAGTGCAAAGTCAAGATATTTAATGTTCAAACATATAAACTTAAAAAAAACAAAAACAAAAACAAACAAAAAAAAACCCAAAGAAAATGCTCATTCTGAATTTGATGCAACACATTTTAAAAAAAAGGTAGGACAAAGGCAACAAAAGACTGGAAAAGTTGTGAAAAAACACCTGTTTGGGACAGTTAATTAAAACACAGATTAATTGGTAAAAGGTGATAGTATCATGAATGTGAATTAACGGGGCATCCTCAAATGGCTTAGTCACAAAAGGCTCAGTAAAACACAAGCGTAGATCGGGTGAGGTTATCTACTTTGCAAAAATGCATAGGCAAATAGTTCAACAGTTGAAGAACAACATTTCTCTACACTAAAATGCAGAGAATTCAGGAATTTCTCCATCTCTAATCCATAATATCAATAAAAGACTCAAAGAATCTGGATAAATCTCTGCACTCAAGGGGCAATGCTGAAAACCAACATTGAATCCCAGCAACCTTTGACCCCTCAGGCAGCACTGCATTAATAACTGCATTAAAAACCCACAGAATTGTAAAAGGTTTTGGAGCAACATATGCTGCCATCCAGACAATGTCTTTTTCAGCGACATCCCTGCTTATTTCAGCGAGACAATGCCAAGATACACTCTGCATGTGTTGCAGCCTGGCTCATTGTAAAAGAGTTTGGGTTTTAGACTCGCCTTCCTGCAGTGTCCAGACCAACAGAAACCCCGGGCTGTTAAGCATTTGAGGTTGTATATCAAGCAAGAACAGGAAAGAGTTTCATTTTCAAAACCTCAGCAATTAGTATTCTCAGTTCCCAAACTTACTGAGTGTTGTTCACAGAAAAGGTGATGTAACACACTGTTAAAGCAATAAGCAAATGAAGTTCATCAGTTTGAACATTAAATGGCTTGTCTTTGTATTCTATTTTTATTTACATTTTACACAGCATCCCAACCTTTTTCAGGGTTGTACTATCACTGGAATAGCCTCTTCATCATGAAGAGAGACTTAGAGACTCTGCAACTTACTGATGAAGTTGATGAGAATACTTGTACATGAAAAAGGCCAAATAGGAGACAACTATGTATCTGTTTGCTATGGCTACAATCTTTTCATCTCACTTTACATATTCTCATGGTGTTTAGTCAGTTCGAAATTGTGCAGTTTGTATAAGCTTTTTACACCCTTGGTCCTGATGACGATCTCCTACTTGGCCTTTTTCATGTACAGGTATTCTCACCACCCAATAAGCAATGCTTTCCTTTTCAAAGTGTATGAGTGTGGTGAAGGCTTTGGCATTTCCAGTGATAGAACAACCCCAATTCCAAAAAGATTAGGATGATGTTTAAAATGTAAGTAAAAATAGAATTCACCAATTTGCAAATAATTTTTCACCTATTCACCTATTGTATCTTGTAATAAAGTTTGACTCTGGATGTAAACATAGTAATTCTTTACATAATGTAAAGAAGAAACTTTTGTTACATCTTTTATGAAAAAATAAGTACATTTTATGTAATGTATAGTCACTGTGGCATCACTGCCCTTAATAGATATTGAGAGATGCTCATTTTAGAGATGTTAATTTTAACAACTTTTCTAAAAAACATATAGTATAAGCTATATTCATACCAAAGATAAAAAGTCAATGATTAGAGAGAACCATCAGTTTTAAGTTCTATAGTTTTGAAAAATGTGTGTTGGCATGGGGTTATATCTCAAGTGAAAACACACATGAAGCTACCACTGCTGCAATGCTATCACATATTATCTAGCACCAGGGGTGTGTACCTTGCCAATAATTACTTGTCTAGCAGTATTCACCAATTGGAATCTTCCATTTGGACATGGCGTTGTGGCCTAAAGAGACTGTAGACAGGGTGTAGACCAGGGGTCAGCAACCTGCTGCTACAGAGCCAAAAATTAAATGGAAATGAATAACGTCTTTTATTTCAACATCTTAATTTTAATTTATGATTGTTGTGGGCCCAAAGTTCTTAAATTCTCTATGCAGAGTGAAAAAAACTAAACTAAAACTAAAATCAACTAAAATGTGGCTTCATAGCCTACATCTATGGCTCAACATCTTTTCCTTTAAATTGGGCTGTGGCTAATCCTATGCCTCCGTAGGCTAGCTATGCCAAATCCAAAAAATTAAGTCTTGGAGGAAAAAAGAGAATTAAAGAGTAACCACTCTAGACAGATTTTCTTTTCCTTTTGGTCAAAAAGTGACTCTTTTGACAGAAATGGTTGCAGACCCTTGGTGTAGACATGGATGCCAGTAGATGGCATTGTTTGGCACATATTTGAAGTACAGCAGAGCAGAGACCTGGGACACAACTTGATGACTTTCTCACTAGACTTTACAGAGACCTTATTTCTAAAGAGGGACTAGTAACAAATCTATTCAGACTAGGGATGCACAGATCACATTGGTACTTGCCAATGAGTACTAAATAATGCCATTACAGTTCTCACTATTTTAAAAATGTTTTATTTTCATCAGATGTTCCACAATTCCTAAATGTAACAAATCATGGTTGCCATTTACAGCTGCTAGTGTAACCATAGTTACTATACACATTACATTTTTGGGTTATTTGTAGTAAGTTACTTAACTAATTTTGTGTTCCCTTATTAAGCTATAGTTTACTGTGTACATTATATGTTTCAATAGGAATAATTTTGCAACAGTAATATGGACTTGCAGAAAGTCTACTGTTACATATAATTATTTCATTATCATTTACAGACCTTAGTAACAAAACTTACTTAACTAGTCACAGGAGAATAAAGAAGAGTATATGAAGAGAAGTTGTTGCTTATTACCAAGAAAAGATTACAGACTGGTGGCAGCATTGTTTTTTTCTTCATCTTCGGATTAATTAGCCAAGGCATTCAACTAGTTTATGCCCAGCGGGACTTACTATGCAACCAAGGAAAGAGAGTAAGCATAATCATGTTTTACCAGTCTATTGTGGCAAGTGTTTTATTTTATGCTGCAGTCTGCTGGGGAGGAAGTTTGGGGAAAAAGCAAGCAAGGA
>JAJHUR010004125.1:0-16483 GCA_027495735.1 Lutjanus campechanus | reverse complement strand
TTATGTAACGATTGTGAAAACTAATAAAGTGGGTGGGGAAAAAGGGTTCATTGATTTACACATTTAATTCCTAACTTTACAGGTCAGACAGAGGAAATTTAAACATCTGGCCCCTTGGCACTTTACTTTTTTTTTTTCAAATCTGGCCCTAAAAGAGCAGTTAAAAGAGTAATTAAATAGGCCTGACACAAAACATTGGTTTTCAGTTCCCCACAAGGAAATGCGATGTGGAAACTGGCCAATCCCAACACTGCTCAGAGCCAGAACATGTTCACCCCCAGCCTTCGGTTTCACCATCTCCCCGCTGAAGTGGACGGTTCCCCCGGCTGGACGGGGGCAAACATTTCGAGCACAAATCATCCATCTGGTAATTAGAGCTGGATCTTGCATGGCAACCCCCTAATTTGGTCAAAGTTGTCAGCAGGCAGTTGTGACTGTCAGATAATTGACTGAAAATGTGAGTGATTTCTGAATACCATGCCACATCATTACAGCCTCTTACAGTACGTTCCTCTGGTGAGCTGTTGGAGCACTGTGCTTATTAATGGTCACATTGCTCGTGTTTTTGTTCTGTATACAAACACCCTCACTCCAAGCTGTGTTGTTGATGTGTTCATTAAGTCAGCACTCGCAGATTCAGCAGTTTAATAAGCCCTTTAACGGGAGAGAGAGCGGTTTGATCATGACTCTCCGGTTGGGGTTACGGTGCTTTGGACCTGTGTAGGAGCCTGTGTGTTTGCATATGCATGCATGCATGCAAGTTCACTGTATGGTGGAGATAAGTCTGGTGAAGAAACAAGCAGTGCTCCGGTAATTAATTTATCATTGAGTGACAGTGAAGCTGTGGGGCAGGAGCTCGCCTGTCGTTGATAAACAGATAGGAGTTGATTTATGTAGAAGTCCAGGGCACGGCCGCTTATCTGCGTGTGTTTCTCTGTCTGCTTGTTTCATTTCGGCTGACATGCGTGTGTGCGTGTTTATACATAATGCAGTCGCTACAGTTGCCGCCTCCAGCTGTGTTCTTATTTATATTCGTAAGGGCTTTTGAGTCTTCCTAAAGTTGTTTCATAGTGAGGAGATCCATCAAGCTCGGTGCAGGAAAAACAACACAGGAGCAGAGGTCAATTGAGAGCGTGGAGCACATCAGAGGAAACAATGGCTGCTGAATTATTGAGTCCTTCCTGTCCCATCAGCCATTTGTCCCAGGCCTAATGGGGTTTTTTTTCCCTCTAAAAGGCAGTGTGTGAGAGAAGGGAAGGAATTTACTTTTTCTTTTTTTTTTTTCTGAGGTGATAAAAACTAAACTGGGCATTTCTTCTTAAAGGGATAGTTTGTATTATTTGAAGAGGGGTTGTATGAGGTACTTATCAATAGTCAGTGCAGTAGATGCCAGCCAGTAGAGGCTGCTGAGGACAGGGTTAATAAAAAAGGTATTTTAGTCACTTAAAATAAAGGTTTGACAAAAACAAAACAATAAAAGTTTAAAGCTATAATATGTCATTTTTTTCCACACTAAAATTTTTAAAATGTTATTTATATTTAAAGTTAATTTATGTAATCTTGAAACACAGAGAAATCCATAATTTATTTAAGGTAACCGTGCATTTCCTGTTAGCTGTTGCTAGCTAGTTGCTATAACTTCTGGGAAAACACAAGATATGTTGGATACGTCAAAGAGTGAGTAAGGTAGTCCGTGAACATGACTAAACATAACATGAATAAAACTTAAATATTACCTCGTCTATGAACATGATTTCTACTTGAGTCATGTCAGATAGATTTTTTTTTATCAGTTGTTGAAAAGTAAAGATAACATCTCCCATGATCCCGCACTACAACTAACACAGGAGTTGCTAGTCTACCTCTGCCTTGATCTGTTAATAACTAACACATTACAGATTAGTTTGATTATGTTATTGTGTGACTTTGGTGTTTTAAAATTGGTCAGGTCGGATTCACTAAAATCACACATTAAAATAAACAGACTAACAGATCGAGGCAGCAGTAGACCAGTGACTCCCATGTTCTTTGAGGTAAAATGAAAGATTTCGCCTATGGAGTTTGGTTAGCTTGAAGAGAGCAACATAGAGCTTATATAACAGCAGTTTGCCGTCAACATAAAGCAGTGAAAATATTCTGAATATAAAGTACACTTGAATGGATAATGATTTTTTTAGGTGGACCTTTTGTTGCTGACCCTGTCCACAACACTTCATTGCTTTTGAGCTGGTACTCCTCTCCTCTGTTTCTCCAAACTGGAGTCTCGCCAACCACCATCTACTGTGGATGATACACTGACTAACAATACTGTAAGTACCCCTACAACCCCACTTTAAGGTAATCTGAATTATTCCTTTCAGAGAGCACCCCCCTCATGCCTCCGTTCATAATAAACTCTTTCACTTTCACTTTCTCTTCGGGTTATTAAAATGGCTTCAAACTAATTACATTTACATTTTGACTGCATCAATTATTCAGAGTAACGGCGCTTGACCTGGTCTGAAACACTCAGATTACACCCCCATGGCGTGTGGGAGATGAGGGGTAGCAGAGTGTTTTCAGTACTCACTCACGTACACACAGATATGTATTGAAAAAGAGGCATTGACTGACCAGCTGTCTGACTGGTGCTGTCTGCAGCCGCGGAGGAACATGTCTGCCAGCTTCTTCGATTAATCCACACTTCCCCAGGCTGCTTAGATTTAACTCTCATCAGTCGATATGAACTCGGAGCACGCAGACACACACACGCCTGCACGCACACATCAGAAATGTGTCCAGTGACACAGACAGACAGTTGATACACGATCACACACACACACACTTGCAGCCTTCACACCTTTCCGGAGCATGTGTGCGCTCCTGTGGGTTTTATTGGGTGGGCCGCCATCCAGCCATGAGTTCAGGAATCTGGTCTGTCAGCTGGCAGTCAGGACTCGGCAGGTGTCTCCTCAGCACAAAAGCAGAGTCAAGGGCCAATAAACAACCACAGCAGGAGAACCCGGGGCCAAATCAATAGTGAGGCCGTGTATTCTCCATTCACTAGCAGCGAGATCTTCTTAATCACATAAAAACTCTCCTGCTCCTCGCTCATGGCGGTACATTCACACGCACCTCCGCCTCGGCGACATGGAAGTGACACGCCGTGGGCTGCAAATGTCTCCTCTGGAAAGCGCGCCGTCAGTCGGTACGCTCGCCCAAAACTACAGCTGTTGTCCCCCAGTGTCTGTTTTTGGTGTGATTGCTGTCAGGTCATTCAAATCAACACATGGAAGAAGCAGCCTTTTTTTTTTTTTCTTGCACTTCTTTCCCCCCCAGTATTTCATCCAATCCCTTGAACCAGTAATATTTTATCTGGTAGCGTGCAATGTTCTCACATGGAAAGTAAGTGTTTTGGTCTTGTGGGTTGGATGCCAACTTGTGAAATCTGCAATTCTTCCATGACTGGAAATGAGCGGAATAGATGCATCTGAAATATGCTGGGGAGTCAGTTGGCTGGATGAAGTTTGACTGAGCTTTGAGTGACTCACAGCGAACTCGGATGCACTCAGGCATGTGGTTTCTACGCTGATGTGAAAATAACTCTTTGAGCTCTCTGCATGTTAACTGGGAGTTCATGTGGAATATAAAATGTGGTTGGACTGGTAGCACAATGAATCCAGAACCTCTGAGGACAAGATATCAAATAAATCATACAGTAACAATGGTTTTAAATAAGGCATGGGACTTGTTACATAACCTCTCTCGTAGTCATCCAGCAATTAGAGGCCAAGTAAGGTTTTACAGCACCAGTGTATCTGAAAATATAAAATGAGAATCAGGGTGCAAAATGTGCACCCAGAACAGAGATTGTATTATATTTCCATTGTTTGAAATATATATTTATTTAACCTTTGAGTATTTTAAAAGCAGTATTGCACATGATAGTGAACATAATATATGATATTAACATATTATTGTACATGAAAAATAGATGTAATTTGTAACAAAATACCTGAAGCGCTTAACAGATATTTGAAATGCGTTATTTATCATTTTATTTTCAAATGAGACACATCTTTAGCCCCAGATTTAAAAAGAAGGGGGAAAAAAAACTGTACAACAATTAGTGTAATCACAGTCTTTGAATTTTGTGACATGTCCCGTCAGGTACTGCAACATGCTCATTGAGAACTGCAGTATTTCATTTGTGTTCTTCGTGACCTCATCAGAGGAAAGACGCTGCTTCAGTCTTTGGTACAAATTTCCCCTCAGATAAAGCTAATCAAAATATGATCAGCTATTACAACTAAGGCAAGCTTACTGAATGACACTAAAATACAACAGGAGAAAAGAGCAATTAGCAAACATATATGTCCTCTAGAACTGGCAAATATACTGACTAGCTAGAGACCACCAACACATTCAACTCAGTTTAATTAACTTGAATGAATAAAACTTTTATATTTAGGTTAATGAGAAAAGGTTTGCACATTC
The DNA here is from genome assembly GCA_027495735.1 of Lutjanus campechanus. Classification (NCBI taxonomy): domain Eukaryota; kingdom Metazoa; phylum Chordata; class Actinopteri; order Lutjaniformes; family Lutjanidae; genus Lutjanus; species Lutjanus campechanus. The sequence continues at coordinate 12,007 of JAJHUR010004125.1, read as the reverse complement.
CACTAAATTCCGGTATGATATTTTACAGTGTACTGGCTCTTAAGTATGTTATGTAAGTCACATCATGTTAAACATTTTGTTAAATGTAAAATGGTTGCAGCTTGGTTAGGATTAGGCAACAAAACAACCTGGTTAGATTCAGGAAAAGATGATGGTTTGGGTTGAAATAAGTGTGTTAACGTCACATAAGTCACATGTAACATGACTTAAGTAACTTAAAACTTTAAATAACTTTTGGTTGCACGTGGGACATGAACCCCAGGTTCTAGGGTGAAACTCATTTGTGCTCATCTCTGGTCTAGTATATACTGAAAATATTCCACTCCATTTTCAGTGGTTCATTTTTACACAACCTCAAAGACTGATTTTGTTTTAATGGCATAAACATTGCATGAATTCATTAAACCTGTTCTTAACTTAATAGCCAGGATATAACAGCACATTTGCTTCTTCCTCAGGTCGTTGTTGCACCCTGGAAAAATAATTTTACAGCCTTTTATTAAGGTTATCTCCCTCCCCCGCAGCTTTTAAATCTCACACATTAGTTAGTTGTTTTTTTTACCGTGGCTGGAAATGTACTTTTCCCTAACCGTTTCTTTATTTACTCTCAAGGGGCACATGCACTCAGATAGTGGTACTGTATGCATGCACACACACTCACACACCCTCAGACTTCAAAGACACAAGCTGTCAGCAGCAATCAGCAGACCAGAAGATGTCCACTAAGTATAGAGATCCCCTATAGATTCAGTAAAAAGCTGCATATGGTTGTAGCGCTGCGGAGTCTTGTCGCTGCTATCAGCTCGAAGCCAGGCTTAGCCAAGACTACCGCTACGTTAAGACAGTCGCTCTGAATGTAGATGCAGAAGACAATCAATGAATAACACAATGACAAATGTTGTTAGATCATAAACATATTCAAAACAGATACATAACCTTTCAAAAGTTTTGATTCACCTGCCATAAACACTTGATGGCTTAGAGTACTACTTCTTATTTTTAGTCTTTCATGATTTTAGGTTGCAGAAAGTCTGCTTTACAAATAGATTTTATTTTCTATGTAGGATTTGCAAAAAAAAGTGAAGTTGCAAAAAATGTTTTGTACATGGAGACCAAAACACTGGAAAATGGCTCAGACAGACTGACAAGTGAAAGGGCAAAAAGAGTCAAAGACACCTCTGAGCAACAGTTACATAAGAAATAACCATTTGGTAAAAGAAAATCTGTGCAGATTCAAACAGGAACATGTTCCTGCCTCAGTGCCAAGTGCACAATAATGACTACAACAAGCTGGAATTAACAGGTGTGTTGCTTTAGCAAAGCTAAAATTTCCAAATATAAATAAAAGGTTCGTCTCTGCTTAGAAAAACTGGAATTGGATCACAGACTATCAGGAGAACATACTATTGACTAACAAATCACAGTTTAAAACCTTTTCAATCCAACCACAGAGGGCACAAAGAAAAGTGGTTTCCCACAATATTTAGAGTCCAATTGCACCAGTGTGGTTCAATAATCATGGGTCAGTTACACTGTTCTGGCCAGGAATACCAATTCAAAAGCGAAGATTATATGGGGAAAAAAAGTGGTGACCTTCTCCTGTGTGATGCGGCGCTGTGGGACATACAGTACACGAAACAGATGTTTTAATCATTTCACTATTTTTCTTTTGGGTTCTAAAACTAAAACTAAAACAATCTAAAATGCAAATGCTACATTTGGTGTCTGAGTTACAATGTTAAAATAAAAAGTGTAACAAGTGATTCCAGATGTTTGAATGGTATTGTGGCTGCAGTGTGTGTCTCTCTGGTACTTGCCCCAGTGCCCATCTGCAACAAAAATAGCCGGCCCTCAAGTGAGAAAAGACTGCAGATGGAGACTAGTGCTCCTCATTCTACAGCAGGCAGTTTGAATAGCCTTGAAATGAGGTGTGATAAATCCACCAGAAGACTAACAGAAATAAATAATGTAATCCAGTTTATTTTTTTGTTTCAATAAATCAAGTACCCTTAAATTGAAAATAACTCCACAGCAGCCTATTTGACCGGAACAGATTTATTTCAAAACAGTTTTTCATTCAGCCTTAAATACTGTATAGCAGGCCAGTTTTTATCATAAAGTATGTGGAGAAACTATCAGCTACATCTGTAGTGCAACACAGAAAATACGTACTGTGAAGTTATTTTTTGCCAAATGAACATTAACATTAGCTGCTGTAACTGTGGGGGACATTTTTTGATAGATGAAATGACATCTGTCTCCACTGTGCCTGTAAAACATTGCGTGCCTGTGTATGTTGGAAAAATCTGACCCAGGATTTAACCCAATTATTGACCCCTGGTGTAGACTAACTTATGTTTAGACATTCTGTTCAGCCAGTGGTGGAGGTCAGATAATTACACTTTCATTACATTACTCTCATACAGGCAAAGGACTGCAACATTCATCCATGTTTTTGTCTACAGCAAACTTCTTTAGATTTAAAAAAAAATACTGCATACACTCACACATATTTCTCTGGGTTTTTTTTCTGTCGGGTCAGACAGTGACCTTCATCAAGGCCAGTTAGCTGAACAGCCACTTATATTTCATACTGCAATTCAGTAGACTAAAAATTTTAATTAAAGGTAGAATAAATAGGATTCAGTTCCAGTGTGGAAACACACGAGAAAGATAGTTGATTGTTGATTGTTGAGTCTTATTCCCAGGACGTCAAATACCAACATTTTGGGTTGATGAAGCGCGTAATGTGATAAAGCACAGCAAAATAATGAGAAAATAAGAAGGTACGCGCAGAGGTCGGGGGCTCTGCAGATGCAGGCGCCGTCGCATGCTTCCCATGGGTCATGGGTGATGATTGAGAGGGATAATTTTTGTATGTGTCTGTGCAATGTTTTTTTAGAAAAATTTCTGCATAGTTTGCCTTTAATGGTTCAGCGCCCCGTAAGAGCCTGAAAATAGTGCTCCCTTGTCTATCCACAGAGTCAATTTTAAATCTAGAATTGATTCTAAATCGAATCGTGACACCAAGGAACAAAATCAAGCTGTGAGATGCTCAAGGATTTCCACTAATACTGATTAAACAACTCTTTCTCTCTCTCTCTCTCTCTCTCTCTCTCTCTCTCTCTCTCTCTCTCTACCTGAACTCTCAAAGCCTCATGGGAGCAAAGATGCTAATTTGTGACCGGCTATACTGTTGTGTTTAGCTATAGCAGTGATTCCCAAACTTTCTCTGGCATGCCCCCCTTCAGAAGCCGAAAAAAGTTCACACGCCCCCCACCCCACAATTATCAACCGCACCCCCAGCAGGGCCCGCCCGCCACTTTGAACCATAGACAGATAGCAGATATACATTTTAAAAAGCATCCAATTGACTTATTTGTTGGATTATTAAAGAAACACTGTAAAAAAAAAAAAAAGACTGCAGTCATTTTCTAATAATATGGGACTGACAATTTTAAGTGACTTTAATAAATGGACTCTTTTCCACTTCAGCTTAAAGCAATAAGGAATGAATAACATTTGAACTCTTATTAGTATAATGCTGCATTATGTCATTGTAATGAATTTACACGATCTCAGATTGTGTCTCAGCTTCTTATATTTTGTATACAATCAGCATTATTGTCTTCTGGAACAACAGTGAAATCACATAATGTTTGACACTCTTTTATTCTCTGTCTGACACACTATAACGCCTCCGTGTCAGCTCCACCTTTTAAGATTAGACCTGCTTGTTAAAAAATATTGGCAGGATGAGCACATCACACCACAGGAAGCGTTAGTTCCTGAATTGCTTTGCTGAATATATATTTTATGTACAGTATTTATGGGAAAACGCTTTGAGCATACGAACCAAGAACTTCTAAGATGGCTTTTCTCCTAACAGGGAGGGTAGGAAAAAAAGACCAGGGTATCCCTGTGTGGGGTCTGTTTAACACATCATTTAACTGAGAAATTGTGTTTCTTTTTCAACACATCCCAGCAGCCATTAGTGAGGATTTGCCAGCGCTCGCTGGAAGTTTTTGGTACGCCGGTATTACAGCTACGCAGCTAACTGTTATCACGACTTGAGATCCACCAGAGCCCGAACAATTACAAGTGCCCGTGTTCTTGTGAATATGTGTCACATTACATTTGCTCTGACAGGAAGGAAGGAGGGAAGTGAGGACAGAAATGCTGTAGGGATTAATGTTGAGCTCGGAAGCCCATTTCTTCAAGGCATTAGCTGCCTGGTGGAGCGCTGAGGGCCTGACAGGGAACTATGACACAGCGCGTTGAGCCATTTGGGAGTGTTACAGCTGAACACACACACGTTTCCTTTGGCCCCCGTATGTGTGTGTGTGTGTGTGTGTGTGTGTGTGTGTGTGTGTATGAATGTAAGCTACCGCTCAGATCACACATCTAACCCCTTTACCTCAGAGAGAACAGGTAGCTCGGAAGTACTCAAGAGGACTGCCACGCGTTGACACACATGACCGATTTCAGCTGTAGTGGAAAGTAACTAAGTACATTTACTTAAGTACCACACCTAAATAAAAAAAAATGAGGTATTTGCACTTCAGTTTTAAGCGACTTTATACTTCACCTCAGACGCAAATATTGTACTTTTTACTCCGCTACATTTTTCTGACCTTTTTATCTCAGATCACAATTTTTCATACCCTTCCTGTCCAATAAAAACCATGTATCTCCAGATGTGCTGATTTGAATTCTTCTGATACACTTAAGTTTACCTATAAGGGTTGAGAAAATTCTCCTACTTCTTAAATGAAATAAACTATATAAAACCATCTCTTTTATGCCCGAAAATGCATTATCACAAAGCTGAAAACGGGCCTGTTTTTGTGAGCTTGAACACTTTATTTAAAGGGCTGCATCGTTACACTGTCATAACCATGTCATGACACCTGTCATGGACATAAGGAGTCTTAATGAATGTTTTTGACTGTTTTTATTAAGGGTGATTTGGTCAATTATGTCTTCTTTAATGCAAAGTTGATATTGTTTGAGATGTCTCTGTTATGACAACTTGACAGCAAACAATACACCCCTTAAAGTAAAGTGTTACCAAGAGGATTTTTATGACACAATTGACTGAATATCACTTAATGACAATAGTCATAAACATTCATAAAGATCCTTTATGTACATTACAGGTGTCATGACATGTTTATGACAGTGTAATGACAGTCTTATGCGCATCCTTTTGAAAAAGTGTTACCAAGCTGAATTTTTAGAGATACAAGGTTCTCACAGGACAGTGACACTGCAAAAAATATGATGATGTGATCGAATACGATGCTTTGCTGTAGAATTAACTACCCTACAGTAATTAAAGTAGTTAAAATGAGCTCAACCTTAAACATCTACAGCAATAAAATGCAACACACATTAATGCAGCAGTAAAATGAATCCAAAACATCACGAATAAGAAACACTGACAGGGACTGTTTTACTGCACAATGAGTACTTTTACTGCTGTCTCTTTAAATACATTTTGCTGATGATACTTGTACACCTTTTTTGAATACAGGACTTTTACTTGTAGTGGAGTACATTAACATTGTGACATTAGTACCTTTACTTAAGTAAAGTATCTTAATAATTCTTCCACCGCTGGATCACAGCACCATGTAGGACTCACGTTCCAAAGTTGAAATTTCAATCTAAAAAGTATGTGTAACAAATTAATTATCATAACAGAGAATGAAATTTTTATAAATGGGAGAAGACATATTGTCAACAGGACCCCGGGCCACCAAACATAGAGGAAAAACAGAGGTTGATAAATGATGCACAAATGCATATATCTACCCACACCCGTCTGAGTTGTATGTAAATAAGTTTGCCCTACAGGTTTGGTCTATTTGAAGGGACGGAGCTCTAAAAACAGGCCAGAGGATTTCAGATTGGTGTTTTAACGGCGTGACCTTTGAGTGAGTTGAATACATGCAGACAGCAGCGTGGAGCCTGATGAATAGCTTGGGTCTTTTCCCAGCTGGGGGAGCAGATGCTGAGAGGAGAAACAGAACATGTTTTTCTATCCTCCTGCACTCTCTTTTTCTCCCTGCGTCTAATCTTATACAGTATTAGAGATGTGGGGAAGGAGGGGTGGGGGAGACGGGTGGTATGGTTGAAAGGAGGGGTTGGGGGCTCAGGAGATGACACACTATTAACTCTCCTGGCGTTAATCTTAATGCCTCATGCTAGAGGACTATACACAATCCATTTTAATGCAATTAGCTCTTGCCAGGAAGGATGAGTTATTCAATGGGAGCATAATTGCATCCTCAAGTTTTTACACTGGTTCATTCCAGGGATGTAATTACTTTCATACATGGTTTAACACATGGCGCCACTGACACATACAGTTTGTACACACACCGAGGCACTCATGCAGACACATGCACAGTCGTATGAAATTAAGTTGACATGCAATACATCACACAATTTTACCTGATTATTCCAAGTAGAAAAGTAGAATTGGCCAGCATCAGATTTCATCAGTGTTGGCATTCACACAGAATTCCCAAGCAGCGGACTCAGACGCACCGCGCGCGTGGAGATTGATGGGCTGGCTTTGGATGTGTCACCCTGAGGGGGACAACTGTGTCTTCCTGCTGTCCTACAAAGCCATCAAGCTGCTTTGTATTAAAATCAGGATGACAAAAGCTCCAAACATTACCCTTTTATATTTCAGAGGAAGATAAAGTAGGATGCGCAATACACATGCTGGCATTTTTCTTCTCTCAGTCTGTTTACTCCTTCCTCTCTCTCTCTCATGCCTTCATCACTCTTTTTGGCTTTAAAAGTCGGCTTTGTTTTAAAGTATTTCCAAAGGAGTTGGCAACTACCCCACCCAGCGCCTTCTTCTCACGAGTTCCTTTTTTTTGCCATTTGTTATAGTCAAAGGGATTGTTATTTGATGTGGGGTTTAGGTACTTGTCGATAGTCAGTGTAATACCTACAGTAGATGCTGGTTGACAAGCCCCCAGTCAGGAGAGGGGCACCAGCGCTGAAGCTAAGCAACGTATCGCTGTGGGTAGGGTTGGCAACGAAATGTTAAATGTAATATTTAGAATATTTTCACCAGTTTACTTTGCCATCAGACAGACTTTTCTGATGCTAAAACACTGTTATGTAAGCCAGATATCACTGCCTCCAAGCCAACCAAACTTTGGTAACTTTGGTGAGTCTGAACTATCCATTTAAAACACCAAAGTCACACAATAATACAAAGAAACTAACAGATGGAGGCAGCTGTAAAACAGCAACTCCCATTTTCTGCAAGGTAAAATGACTCATTTTGTCCACGGAGTTTGCTTGGCTTGGAGAGAATAATATCTGGCCTCTATAACAGAGGTTTGCTGTCTGGAAATACTATCTGATGGCAAGGTAAAGTGTTGAAAATAATCTAAATACAATGTACACTTAAACTGATATTGACTTTTTTCGGTGGACCTTAATTAAGTGGCTAAAACACCTTTTGTTGCTGACCCTGTCCACAGCAGTTCGTTACTGGGCTTCCATGCTGGTTCTCTCTTGCCGTCCTAACTGGGGGTGTGGTGTCTGGCATCTACTGCATGTAATGCACTAACCATCGACGAGTACCTCACACAGCCCCACATCAAATACTCCAAACTATGCCTTTAAATGATTAGATTTTTGAAAAATGAAAAACTTTCAAATCAAACTATAGCGCGATTAGTTCAGGCTTGAAGCTGCTCTCTCAGAGTTGATTTCTCTCTCCCTTCAGGATAATAGACTCTGAAAACATGAGGACATTGCAAGATGATGACATCTAGTTGAGAGCTATTGCACGGATACAAAGCACACAGAGTGGTTTCTCGAAACTTGATAAATTTTCTTGCAGCTCACGGTGAATAGCTTAAGTCTCCGTTCCCGTTTCCCTCATATTGTAGTATATTACACAGAAGGCAAAGATGGAAGGCTTTACAGAGTTGTCCCTGCGAGGCCGGTGCTTAACCAGTGATGTCTGTGTAAATAAAGATTCTGTGTAATGGAGGGGGGGTGGCGCAGACATACGCCCAATGAGCTGCCGCAAGGGAGATTGTTCCTCTGCTTTAAGCCTATAAATAATGGAGATGAAAGGGAACTAGGCCTTGAAATGATGTCGAGTGGCCGTGGGCAGCCCACAGGCCCCTGTCAGAGCCAGGGGGAAGCAGGCCCTGCGTCCACCCACAACTTCAGTCCCAAGCCTCCAGTTAAATTTGGCAAGACAGCAACGCTCATCCATTTACAATGAGGGGGCTGATCAATTGTTATGCAACTGTTTTACTTCTCCTACCATTGTATTTTATTGAGCTAATACAAGACTGTGGAAAGAAGCCAGAAGAACTTACTTTTAAAAGCTTGTAGCTTTCTTTTTGGCATCCACGATCCGGTTAACAATTATGCATGATGTAATTAAATCTTGATTATACCAGCACTTTAAAAAGCACATAAACTTGACTGTAATGGTCACCTCTCCAAGAACCTGAAAAGGATGTTCGCACTCGAACCCCAATTCTCCGACACGGCTTTCAAAGGTCGGGACCTCAGTGCTCCTGTGATCAGCCATGTGACCTTCATAGTGGCTCCCTAACATGTTCCCCTGCCGTGTCCAGATGCACTGACCCCTCCTCTGTGCAGCAAATCGCTGACAAGCCGCTTTTTCCGGTGAACTCAACATATTTTCCAGTGTTCCTTGAGACCCTTAGAGGACTTCGTTGATCCCTCCGAGCCCCCCGCAGCACACATGACCTTGAGTGCAGGAACTGGAAGCTCTCAGGTATACAGACAGATGTCAGAGCTGTCATGGCAGAACTGCGGGCGGAGGTCACTGATGATGGGGTGGATGCACACCGAAACCCCCAAAGCCTGTGAGGCACAGTATGACTGACACCTGCACACCTTCAACCTTCTGGTAGCTGGATCTGCCATCCCACACACAGACGTGCCCTTTCCACCGGTGCACCGCACACATTTCATACGGGTCAGCTGTTGTGTCTTGGCAGTGAAGCATCAGATGTCTGCTGTTGGGTTCAGACCAAAATCTAGCGCTGGGCGATAAAGCTGAACAATGTATCTTGATAAAATGTTTCATTTCAGACAATACTGATCATCATTTTTAATAACCTACTTTTAAAAAAGGTTGAATTTAACTTTATTTTCCAACACAGAGGCATTATATATTTGGTTTGGCCATTCAATTCTAATGAACGCAATATATCAATAACACTTTGAGGGACTTTCTTCAAACTTGACAAAAAAAATAAATAAAAAATAACAACTTGGACATGAGGACAAAATGATTAGATTTTGGCGGTCAAAGGTCAAAGTCACTGTTGCCTCAAGTCCATCTCATTCTTGTGAACGCAACATCTCAGGAATGCCTGGAATTTTATTACATCTGGCACAAATGTCCACTTGGACATAAGTATGAACTGATGGGTGAATTGATCTGAACAGTACTTTTTATGTCTCCACACTGGCAACAGCTGCAGCTGTAGGCATTATATTTTTTGGGTTTTCTGTCCATCCATCTGTCTGTCCGTCCCAAACTCGTGAATGCGATATCTTGAAAGTCTTGACGGAATTTCTTCAAACTTGGCGCAAGGATGAAATGATCAGATTTTGTTGGTCAAAGGTCACTGTGACCTCACCAAACACATTTTTGGATAGAATTCAAGAACTCATACATGTAACACAGGAAGAATTGATGAAGGGATGACATTTTATGTTAAAAGGTCAAACTTCACTGTGACATCATGATGTTCCATAAAAACACCTGAAGCCTTCTATCAGTCCTCTGTACTAATAATCTCTAAGTGGAGAGAGAAACTACTGACATACTAACTTATTAATGTGATAAAGTGTCTTGCCACTATTGTGTTATTGCCTAGACTCACCAAAACCTACAGTGGACCCCACATGTATTATATTAATGTGTAACACACACAGTTCAGCCTCATGAATATGACAGCACATCATTGCCTTAATCCTAGACTCCAGTAATCCATAATACTGTCTTACTTACTGACCTGCTCCCACAGCCATGTTGCCCCCCCCCCTTCTCTTCTCCAGTAACTGCCAGGATTATTTAGATTTGTTTCACCTCTAAGCTGAATGGAAGCTGTGTGAGTGCATGCTCACACAGTAAGTGTGTGCTAATATGTGTGCGAGCATGGAAAACATCTTTCCTCTCTATTATTTCTTCAGCTTCCATTGGATTTCACACAGAAAATTGGCACAGAGGCCCAACACGAGGAGAAAAATTTACATGGCTGCTAGTGTGATTCTACATAATAACCCTCACCGTAGCCCACTTCGCTGGAGAAAACTGACGCCCAGCCAGAGCCAGTGTGTCTATTATCGTGCTCTCGCCATGCTCAGGCACGTCTCGTGATGCAGACATCCCGCCAACTCATTTATAAATGATCTGAGAGTATGATACAGCCCTAGGAAAAAAAAAAGAAAAACGTGTAGCTGTCCAAGTGAATTTCACTGACATGGAGCTTTATATAGAGCAGACTGGACTTCAGAGTGGAGCGAGCGAGAGAGTGAATTCTGTTTGGTGTTGAACTCCACTGTTGTACCTTCAGGCTACAGTTGTGGACACATAAGGTCCCACTGTGACATCCATTTCATTGACTTGGTGCTGCAGTATTTACCATTCCATTCCGGCACACTGCATAAAACACACCTTTCCCAGTCATTGTCTTCCCGGTCCTGACACATACACTCTTAGAAATAAGGGTTCCAAAAGGGTTCTTCCTGAAGAGCTGAGGTTCTGCCCAGAACCATTTTCTTTTTTGAGAAAAGGTTTATTAAGGGTTCTTTGTAAGAGTAAAGGTTTCAGTAAGAGCCCGTTTCATCCAAAAAAAAACCTTGGAAGAAAGACTTCCTCAAGGGTTGTTAAAATCACTTTTGTCAAGCGTTCTTTGTGCCATAATGTAAAAAGGTTCTCGGGAGAACTCCCCTGGATGGATTTGAGATAAAACCCTTGGAATATAAATTGGTTCTTTGTCAACCCATTTGTCAAGGGTTCTTGACATAATGTACCATAATGTAAAAGGGTTCTCGGAAGATACCCCGGGGAAATTTCTAGATAAAACACTCTAAAACTTTCAAGGTTCTTGGTACCTTGATGCATTCTAGTGAACCAGACTGTGTTTCCACTAGTTTGGAGTGGAACCACTGTGATCAAGGATTTAATTAACAGAAGGAACTGCACAATACACAACATCGAATAGAATACGACATGCTCACTGTGGTTCCCACAGAAAACCTGCTATTCTTTGGTCCCAGATTGGAACTGTCTTTTCAGGTTCTGAACCAGAACCACCTTTAGTTTTTGGTGGAAATGCTCAGAACAGTTCAAAATTAGGTGGTTGAACCAGAATGGAATCGGTTCCATGCTGGTGGAAAAAGCCTATTAGAGGGTTCTGGGTGAAACCATTCCCAAATTGGTGTAACTCTTTACTGTATGTTGAGTTCTAGGTAGAATTCTCTGAAAAGTCTCCAAGTGGAATCTTGAGTTAAGGTTCTACCAGACACCAAAAAAGGTTCTTGTATGGGGACAAGCCACCGAACCCTTTATGATTTTAGTCAGCACCTTCATTTCTAAGAGTGTATGGAGCATTTTCCAAAGATGAAAGTGCATTGTTGGGAGTTAACTTTCACCATTTCCCTATAAATCTTTAATTCTCGTAGCTGTGTTGATTTACAGCCGCACATGTCTGCATAATGATAATGCTGTTACCACCAGCCGTCTCTAGAGGAACTATCTGGAAGTGGAACGCTCGACTTGTGTTTTTCTCTACACGTCCCAGAGAGGCATGTTGGGAATGTGACAGTGGCGTCTCTTGTACAACTGCTAACCCACAACTCCAGCTTCGGCAACATTAATAAACAAGCTGATACACACATTAGCAGATCAACACCAGAATAGAACAGAATGACAAAACGATGAGCATGGGAGTGGAAACAAGGCAAGCTCTGA
>JAJHUR010004115.1:1722-21531 GCA_027495735.1 Lutjanus campechanus | reverse complement strand
GCTCTACCTCCCATATTGTCTTCATTTTCTAGAAGTTCTGGCTTAAATGAGAAACGCATTTGCAGGTATAAAATAAGACAATGATACACTTTCCTCAGTACACTGACCTGGAACAACGCCAGTGTGACGTGCGTGCGCGAGCGTCTGGGGCGACGATAATGGCCCTTTGTGATTGGTCCAGACCTCACAGGTGATAACAGCCGAATAAGAGTTGTCTTTCTTCATATGGAAACGTTTTTTTTTCTTAAGGGTGAATTAAAATGCTGATTTTAATAATTAAAAGTTAAGAAATATATGTTCACCCAGTCATTTAGGGTGACAGTCATTGGCAGTGTGTAACACTGCATTTTCTTTTTTTCAGTGAAAATGTGCAAAAACACTAATAATAAATTATAAATAGGATGTTTTGAAGCAAATAGTTTTGACTCAATTTGTCCTCTGAATGATCAATATCTTCTGATGAACATATACAGCCATTTTTTTATACGTTTAATTTTGATATTAACTGGGTAGAATATCGCAATATATCGCAATATATCGCGATATCGCGATATCGTGATAATATCGTATCGTGACCCAAGTATCGTGATATGTATCGTATTGCAACATCCTTGCCAATACTCACCCCTAATTATAATTATATTATGATAATTCAGTAGTCTAAAATGTTCTGTATCATTTTACTGATGAGAGGAAATAAAAACAATGAGATGTCCTGTTAACTCAGTCTAAATTCATTTATTTCTCATTTATAAAGTATTTAACAAGTGTATGTTTGCAATAACGTGTCAAGATTAAGGCTGCTAACAATCATTTTCATGACTGATTAAAGGAACTAACAGTGCACTGTTCAACCAATACTCACATTGATTAAGTAACAAAACCTTTAAGTTTAAGCTTTACCGAACATGAAATGATCAGTTCTGAAAACTCAGAACTGTCTCCACTACATTTTAAATGTTTTGAATCAAACTCTCAAAACTTTGAAATAATCTTGTGTTGATCATTTATTTTTCTTCTTTAGATAAAATTGAATCTTGTGAGTTTTAGAAACCACCCAAAAAATCATAATCGTATTTTAAAAATTGTTCACAGTGAACTATGAACCTGATTTGTTTTTATTTGGTAACTTAAAAACTGAATTAGAGATGATCTCAACATAAAAATCATTAATCGGTGAAACTTTTTCTAAATTTGAGTTGGGCTCAAAACTAAAATCTATTGAATTAAGTTGCCATGAAACTTTTTTCTTTTAACAGTGTGTTAACTTGAGGTTTGAATATAAATTCTGAGTTGCATTTACTGAAAATATTTGTGAAATCAAATATTTGAATTGAACTGTAATCACAGAGTACACGTACTAACTGTTTTTAAGCTCTAATAACCTCCAACTTTTAAGTTTATCAACTCAACCAACTGCTGCATTTTTTTTACAGTATTATTAACTTATTTTGGTTTACAGTGTGCAGATCATTTGTTGTTTTTTAACAGTGCCCACTGACTACAAGGATAACAAGGTTCTGACCAGTTCTTCACCAGAAGTCACATCTATCTCGACTTGAGCGACAGTGTTAGAATAGTTTTAGTACAGTAAATAAATAATAAAATAAATAAATAATAAACTAAAATAAACTTCTGGATTCACAGCTGTGATTTTCACAAAGCTTTTAGTAAGTTAGGAAGTTATTATTTTCCAGTCTGTTAACAACACGGGGACTTCCTGTTTCCCTGACAGTGTAATAATGTACTGATGCACCAGGAATAGCTGAGCCCATTTCAGGCGGGCGAAACTCATCTGCACTCATGGTTGCCTGAACGTAATGTGGTGATCCTGTCTTCCTGAATGGGACAGTTAATGATGTGTGACCAATGGCTCAGACAGGGAAGGACAATAAGTGTCCACAAATCGCCCTGACATTGCCATGTGATAAAAGCCACTGAAGCCTGAGACGGTGGGTTGGTGTGGTGAGGTAAAGATGCAATCACACCTACATCTACGGTTTACTGTTGTCTACATTTTTGTTTTTGATGTATTTAAATGTGGTGCAGATATAAGTGATGTAAAGTTTTTGAAGAAAAGTCAAACAGAATCACAAGTTTCTTCACTGTAATTTCTCTTCTCTGATGTTCATAATAAATCAGATTTCACAGCAAAATTAGGATGCATATTGTGATGCTTTTAGACACTTTTTGAAATGAAATTGCAGGACCAAGAAAATTCTAAAAGAAAGTTGTACTTTTCTTAATGTAATCCATTAAAAATCAAAGGCAACTTGTTCCAGGGAGAACAAAACTGCACTGTGTTCTCAGTGTTCTAACTAACCCTGTGAAAAAGGCTCAGAATTACAAAATTATAAATGAAGAAGTTCACTGGGGATATCTCACAGAGAAACAGAATCTTTTTGGAGCTCAAACTCAGTCAAAACAGCACAAAATTGTAAAATAAAAGTGCATATTCATAAATGTCAATAACAAATACAAATGGGTTTTTTCAGTACCTGTGACAAAGTCAAAAAATATATATAGCTGCAGAAAAATAGTGAATAATAAAACAAAACATTGAGTCACTTGATTGAAACGTGCACATATGATGTCTGCGCGGGGGACTGCTGTGATTGGTGAAACTCACAGACAGATACAATGATTGGTCAAATTTGCAAGGTTGAACTTACGTAAACTGTTGCGACCGCAACATCACAACTTCCTGGAGGGACTGATAAATATTACAAATTACATGGTCGGAACTTACTGACAATATATAAGTGCCGATACTACACCTGATCAAAATAAGTATTGGAAGCCAAAATGTGATTATTATAATTATCATGAATGCAGTGACAACTATCATAATTCATTTCTCAGCCCAAGGTTAATGCTAGGACAGATTTCAGATTCAAAAGCAGTGGTTTGACGCTAAAAAAGAAAATATCAAAACAGTTTCAACATCTGACATGATGATGTACTAAACCCCCCGCTGCGTCTAATCTTATCTAATTAACTGATCTCTAATTAACCTGTACACATCCCTCAGCTGTGAAAACATTACTTAACTGTCTAATACAATTACCTAATTGACACACTGAGTTGCCTGTACCATAAACTTGTGGAGGAAGACATGCTGTGGCTTCTATAAATACTGGCCACTCAAAGGGGTCAGTAAAGGTCACCTCGAAAAACCTGAGAAATAATGAGGATCAGGCTTTTTCATCTCCATCTCGCCTCCTGTGATTTCACAGACATCGTGTGGAAAAAAAGAGTGAGTCACAGCTCTGGATTCAGTCAGAAGTGAAGGAAACGAGGCATCTATTTGCTTCTTTTTCCCAGAGCCACTGACTAATTCCTTGTGTGATTTAAACTCAAATTAGTGACAGAGCAGTGTGCAGCATCAGACAACCGTTTGTGTTAATGTGGAATAAGAAGCGCTGCAAGTCATTTGAAGCTAATTGTCTTCATAACAGTTTCCCGGAGGCACAAGGAGTGATTCTGGCAGCTTCCCACACACACAAGCACACAGACTCAAGTCGAAGAAAGACGCCACCGGCCACTCAATATGAGCTCAGATTCATCCAATTACTTTACATCACTTTCTCTGCTGGTACATCCATTTCCCCTCCAATTATCAATCATTTATTGGCCTCATCCTGGTGTCGGTTTGACCCAGAATGCAACAGGGGAAATCTGGAAATGGGTTGCACCTGGGGCCAGGTCTGCCACATGTGACCCCCTGCCTCCACCCACAGCCCCATTAGACAAAAACATGCTTCAGAGGTGAGGCTAAATTACTAAATTACTGCCAACTCTGAGAGATACGATTGACGTCTCTTTGCATTGAAATTATTCACTTATTTCAAAGTCTGAATTGTCTGATTTATTTTTTCATGAGGTTGAATAGGGAGCATGTCACTGTGCTGCTGTTATGAGTCAAAACTGTCAGCTTCCAGTGCCAGCTCTCCACACGTGCTCACTGTTCATGCTCTGCCAAAGTCCTCGCAGAAGACTCCATTAAAGCTGCAGTAGGTACAAAGCCTGAAAACTGAGTTGATTTTTGAGTCTCATCTGAGTTAGGTTTGGTTTTCTGTGTCCTCAGCTCCTCCCACTAGATGATCAGCACGCGCTTCATGAGCGCAAGTAACCGTTAACGAGGCTCGTGAGCGAGCACAAACCGACAGACATCAACTGTGTGTAATAAAACAGACACCTGACAGTAAAAAACACAGACAGAGGAGAGAAACTACATTTAAAAACATGAAGATTCAGTGTAAAGATATAAAAGTCCAGAGAGCTGAACATAAAGAGACTTTTAAAAACGTCTTTCTCTCTGCTCTCCTGCACACATGAGCTCAGCATCACAACACCCGCTGAGGGGGACAGAAAGGAGGCTCGGGGCCGCAGTCAGCGCCACATGACAGCAGCCCGCTTGGAGGCGAGTCGGGCTCGCGGCTCACGTCAGGTGCGGCTCTCCGCGATATAAACGGTCATGAAAATGACTTAAAACTTAGCGGCAACACGGTTTGACTCGCGCGGCCAAAATATGAACAAAAGCACAGTGTCATTTACTCACCATGTAAACGGCGCGGTTGATTCCTCCATGGTGCTGCTACACACAGGTTTACAAGCAAACATGAAGATAAATCCACTTTTTCATCTCAAAAGTTTCAAAGACAAATCTGAGCTCTGTCTGGCCGGTCAGTGGCTCCGTGATTTCTTCGTCGTCGTTGCAAGAAGATAAATCCTCTTTTTAATCCCAAAAGTTTGAAATATACACTCTGAGCTCCTCTCCTGACAGTAAAATAGCCGGCATACTCCTCTGCTCATTGGATCACAGCAGCTGACTGTCGGCTCTGAGTCGCCGCTCGCCCGGTCCTCTCGGCACTCGGCAAAGCTCCACAATACAAGTGAATGAACACAACTAAGGGTGAACTCAAAAGTAACTGAGTGAGCTGACAAATTCCTTGGTTGAGCATGTTGCTAATTAGGCTATTTTCTCTTTATTATAATGCCGTTTTATAGCAACTTTTCCTGCAGTAGTTTCCATCTTTGATTCAGGGCCTGAGCGAAGTAACGTGAACGCGCGGCTGTGCTAGTAGGAGGAGTCCCCCAGGTCCTAAAAGACCTGTGATTGGTCAAGTCTAACGGTGCGCCACAGATTCTCCAAATGCTGAAATTAGAGGCATAGAGGAGGTGCAGCAGTGTAGCTCTCTCTCAGAACACCTGATTTACAATATGCTTAAAGGTTTTTATGAAATTATTTCTCAATTATACCAAAACAATGTTGCCTACTGGAGCTTTAACATATTGCTCAATTTATGTATTATATACATCTGCTTCCTCTAAAAGTTTATGTATTATTTCTTCCAACACTTACTCATTCAGCCAACATTTGGCATTCATTTGAATTCTACACCGTAAACCCAAAAAAGTTAGCAATACTTAAAAAAAATTGAGGCATTCAGTTGCGACAATTGAGAAGATAAACTTAAATGTTGGAGGTTATCACAGTTTAAATACAGTTAGTGTTACATGTACTCGTTGATTACAGTTCAATTAAAATATCTGATCAAGCCAACTCAAATACTTTCAGTAAATGCAAGTCACAATTTTCATTCACACCTCTCACTGCGACAAGACACTGTAAAAATGAAAAAGCTGAGAAAAGTCAAAATTTTAAGGCAACTCAATCCAATACATTTGAGTTTTGAGTCCAACTCAAGTTTTGAAAAAGTTTTACTAACTAATAATATTTTGTTGAGATTATTTCTAATTTAATTTTCAAGCATCCAAATAAAGACAAATCAGGGTCTCAGTTCACTGTGAACTATTTTTAAAGCGATATTCCACTCTTAGATAATCATCCACTCAATATGTACTCACCACTATGCTGATGTGATGATGGGTGAAGATCTTCAGTTCACAAAACAATCCTGGAGTTTCAGCAGAAAACAGGGTAGCAGCCTCATCCAGTACAATGGCAGTGAATGGTGACCACAGATAAAATGTAAAAAAAGAACACAAGACAAACACAAAATGTCTCCATCCTGCTCGTGTGGTGTAATCCAAGTGTCCCTGAGCCGCGACATTAAAATTTAACCACAAAAGACGCCATTTACACCATGTTTTTAGCCGAAATGTCAACTGTAGCCTCTCAGGTAGCATGTAAACATGGCGTCGATCTCGTGAGACTTTGTATATCTCTTAATGGATGCACGTGTGAAAATATTGCGAGATCGACGCCATGCTTATATCCTACAGTACCTGCTACATGCTACAGTTGACATTTTGTGTTTGTTTTGTGTTCTTTTTTTTTTTTTTTACATTTTATCCGTGGTCACCATTCACTGCCATTGTACTGGATTTGGCTGCTACCCTGTTTTCTGCTGAAACTCCAGGATTGTTTTGTGAACTGAAGATCTTCACCCATCATCACATCAGCATAGGGGTGAGTACATATTGAGTGGATTGTGATTCTGGGGTGGAATATCCTTTTAAAATCTAAAACTTGCAACATTCAATTTTATCTAAAGAAGAAAAGTTAATTATCTCAACAAAAGATTACAGTTTGGGGGTGGGGCGCCCCTATAGCTCAGTCGGTAGAGCATGCACCCCATAAACTGAGGCTGTCAGTCCTCTGCAGCGCTCGCTGGTTCAACTCCCACCTGTGGCCACTTGCTGCATTTCATCCCCTCTTTCCTGTCATATCTTCAGCTGTCACCATCCAAATAATGTGAGCATTTGGCTCTACAGTGTAATTAAGATGAAACAGGAAAATAAAAAGAGTTATTCCATCCTGGAATAGAAGTTTCATAGGGGGGGCACCATAGCTGTAGTGTTGACTGTCGGAGAAGCCAACTGAACATATTTCCTTGACCTCTGTGGTCATTTTCTGAGTTACAGATTTCTCCTTTAAGAGATTATCAGGATACATGACCAGCAGACCATGAATGTGTAAAATAATTTCATGGTGATCTTAAGCTACACCATGTGATCACATTTGTGACCATATTTTGGGGAAAGCCCTCTCCTGTTTCAACTTGATGCCCCCTGTGCACAAAGCCAGGCTGTATCACCAACATCAGTGTTGGACCTCACTAAAGCTCCTGTGGCTGAATGGTCCCTGCAGCCCTCCCTACTAACACACTAACACCTGACGTTTTGGAACGACATGCTCAACAATCACATGTAGGTGTAATACTTGGGTGTCCACAAACTGCAGGTCCTCACAAATATAGACGTACAAATGTATGTGTGTTTAAGCGCGTAACAGTGAGAGAATGGCACTAATCCCCTTCTGATGTCACATTAGTGTGCTGCAGCACTGTCACTAGCACAACTAATGGAAGATGCGACCCACATGGAGACATATTGTGCAACAGTAGAAAAAAACATTTGAAGTCCAAAACCTTCAAACAATCACAGTTAGAGACATGAATCAGAGGCACACACCATGTTATTTACATACTGACAGAGTGGAATATTTTGGTTTTAATAAAGTCACACACTCATCTTTTGAAGGCTCTTGGGGAAATTTAAGCTTGTGACGGCAGCAGTCAAACACCAATTTGGGTTGCCTGGCAACATGTTTTTACCAAGTGTAAATTAGTCTGCTTTTGTTTGGTCCCCATCACACCAGCAGAGAGACGCTCACAACAAACACCACAGAAAAATAGGATTTTCAGTCTCACCAATGTTGAACAAGTCTTACAGTATGTTGAGCCAGTCAAAGTCAGTGATGTTTATGTGAAAACAGATAATTATCAAAGGAGTCATGGTTTTTACTGGATAGTTAGCTGAATATAATTACAGTGGGAGCTGTTGTAGAAGTGGTATTTATGATTGTGAGTCCTGTATTAGTGCTACAGGCGATCAGACAGTAGAATATAAACTCAACTCTAAACCTCTCATGTTTGCAGTGGCTCTCAACCAGCCACTTACTATTAACAACTCCTGATTACTAAAAAAAAAGACGTAGGAAGTGTTCAATTGCAATAGCAGTTCAGCAAGAACAGCGTTACGCACACTGACCCCAAAGTAGGACAGTCAATACACAGTTTAACTTCTTTTTCCATTCATTCCTCAACACATAAAAGAACACTTCATCCTTACCTTTATCACAAACATTCAAAATCAACTAGGGATGTAATGATGTATTGTGAGACAGTTAAAAATCGGTTGAGTTGAAAAATGAATCACGATGTCATTTTAAAGAGCAGAACACGTAAATCTACTTTCATAGTGGACTGCACGAGACCAGCCCGACCCAGAGAGAAAAAAGCACGTGTGCTTCTGACAGAGCTGGTTGGATATCTCGTGCGTAATTTTGCGCACTTCAAACAACACTTAAATTCTGTTTCCTACACCCACAGTAGTGTTAGCTACTCCACTGCACCTCTCTCTCCCCCGCTCCTCAGCCAGTGGAGCTGCATTATGATGATGACAATAATGAATTATAAGATGCAACACATTTTCGAGGTGCTTCAATGTAAAACATAACCAGTTACATATCTGCATGACATTTGTGGTTCATTTATTGTGTTTTGTCTTCATGTTCCATCACTTGAGCTTCTGTCGTAACTGCTTCTTAAAGGTGATGAGAGCTGACTTTCTGGACATATTACTGCATGTTCTGCCTAAACTCCTGAGGGCACTTGGGCACACCTGATAGGTGTATCCTGCTGTGTGGGGGTGGTGCAGGGAGCGGGACAGGGCAGGAGACCCCTGCACCCCTGGCATAAGATGGCAAAATTGGATTTGGACACACCTTGAATAAATTAAATCCATTGCTCCTCACTCGCGCTTTAGATCAGTGTAAGATAAAGCCCCCATGTTCAAAAATGAAGAGGGCGATGACCTACACAAGTAGCACAACCAACATGATGCAGCATGTCACCTGGCAACATGGTGAGAAGCTCAAGTCAACACTGCCTGAGCAAAGAAACTGTTAAAAGGACAAACTAGGAACACATAGAAGCCTTAGTTTGTTTATCTGAAGATATTTCATTCATTTGTATTATTCATTTAGTTATACTGATATGAAGTTAATTAGTTAACTTAGGTTCGGGAGCAGGGTCACGCCTCAACCACACCTCTAATCACCTGACAAGCCTACTTATACCCGGCTAACCCACACAGCCACGTTTGTCTCAGATCTCTCAACCCGCCCACCCTTTCCCCTCTTCTTCATCATCTCCACATCTCCTCTCGTTCCTTTCAATTCCATCTAGTGCATATCTCTCACATGTCTCATTCTAGGTACAGTCCGGGGGCTCATAATCGGCTCGGGCAGAAAACACCGAGATGGAACCCCCACACTGAGTCTCCCTCTGCCCGGCATTCAGCATACCCTCTGGACCGGCCTGGCTGACGACATCCTCCATCGATCTTCACTCCTCCCCTCTACATTAATATGTCATCCACATCTTATCTCTCCGAACGTTCATTAAATTCTTTAACTATATATTGTTGTGGCGTGATCCTTGCTAGTGAAGTGGGATTTGTTTTAAAAATACAATTATTTATTTTTTGTTATTTAAGATAAAATATAATTTCAGTTGCACTTTTAAGAAGAGGACGTATGGATTGTTTTGCAGTTTACTCTACTTCAGAGATTTTTTTAAAAAAAATCTCTTTAATTTGTTAAAGATAAGAGAAAATATACGTTTGCAGCTACATCCTACCTCAGACACGTTTTTTGTCTGAGAAATAATTACAGGAACATAATTTGTCTGCAAGCTCATTCTGTTAAAAAAATTGTGAGAAAATCGAATCGTGAAGTCAGTATCAGAAATCATATGGAATCGTGAGTCGAATGAATCGTTACATCTCTAAAATCTACACATGTAGAGACACCTGCTTTTACCTGGACACGAAGGGTATAAAAAATCTTCAAAGTAACTAGTAACTAAAGCTGTTAGACAAATGTAGTGGAGTAAAAACTACAATATTTGCCTGTGAGATGTAGTGAAGTAGCAGAAATGTAAAGTTGAATAAAATGTAAATACTCATGTAAAATACAAGTACCTCAAATTCATAGTATAACATTTGGGTAAATGTACTTAGTTACTTTTCATCACCGACTGTTACATCAGTATATAGTATGGGACACAGCTGAGGCCTCTGCAGCAGAGGTCCCTCTGCCCTCCATGTGTGTGTTTGTCTGCAGAGAGGGTTTCATTCACTCTGTCAAACATGCTGAGAGGATCTTCTTTTTATATCGTGCCAGCTTAATGGATATCTACTACTATATTTGTTTGTAAAATCTGAGCATTTTGACATTTTAAGAAAGACATCACAATTATCTTTTTAGCATAAAAAAATCTACAGATCTCATTTGCAGACACACTGTCAAAACTGAATCTAAAAACCACTTATTTTTGGACATTAGCATCAAACAGATAGACAGTATGTCCCACATCTCTTCCATCACTCAACTTAAAAGCATTACTTTAACTTGTTTGGTAGGTGGAGATGAACTGAAACTAATGGTAATTAATCTACACCTACAGCACACCTCTGACTGTGATATGCCATAATTATTTAGGTCAGACAATAATGTCATATTCTGTCATCTTCACAGTTATTAACAATACTACAAATGGGTTTGATTAGAAGAATTTCAGGATTTCAGTATTAAAATTTTGGCAAACAGTCTTAAAGAATAACATCAGTATTTTTCAACCTGGGCCCTATTTCCCCATGTGTATGTGTGTGTATGATTGATAGGTACAACTCGTTTTAAAATTGGTTCAGTATTGAGGGAGGTGGAGGCAATCGGCAGCTGTGAAACAAGTTATAATGGTAGATATGAGGGCAAATACATCCCATAAAAGTTTGTGCATTAAAAGCAAAGATCCCGCATGATTTTGTCATACACAGCCCAGAGCAAGTGAAGGGTAAGAGAGATGCTTTACATGCTGTTGACAGAGATTACACCGACGATCTGAGCCGGTCTGTGGTGAAAAAAAGCACTTTTAATGCACAAACTTTTACGGGACGTATTTGCCCTCATATCTACCGTTATAACTCGTTTCGCGGCTGCCGGCTGCATCCACCTCCCTCAATACTGAACCAGTTTTAAACACACATACACATGGGGAAATAGGGCCCAGGTTGAAAAATACCTAAGTTATTCTTTAATCTCACTCTCAATAAATTTAAACTTTACTCTTGTCAAACACTAATGCCACCTGTAGACTGTGGGATTTCAGCTGTATTATATATTTATTGCAGTGAGGCCTCACTGTGTGATATGGATTTTATAAACTTGGGTATAACATCAAGGTTGATGTAGACAGTAGGATGATCACACCTACTGAATCAAAGGCTATAACCAATGCTGGGGAACATTACTTTTTAAAGTAACTCATATTTCAAGATTACTGCCATTAAAAAGTAACTAGTTACATTACAGAGTAAACTACTAAGAAAAATAATTTGTTGGATTACTTTCACATCACCAAAAATTAAAATCATTTTGAGATTCTTTGCGCATGTTGTTTATATTGTCCCGATGATCTGACAATGAAAATGTGGTCACTGTAGTGTAAAGGACTACCTATTTGAAAATGGAACTTAATAACAGAGGACATGCATTACAGAACTAATGTGTCAAATTGCTTTTTACAACAAAAATGTAATCTAAGTATTCCAACATATTACCTCCAGCACTGGCTATGATGCAAGTCATTTTATAAGAAAATGTTACCAGCATGTATCATCCGTCTACATGGCTTTAGTAATAAAAAATGAAGCTCAGTGAGAACCGAGCCCTTGAAGTAGTGTTATAGTTTGGACTTTTTGTAGGTCAATATTTCCGGTTTTATTTTGTAGTCCTGGTTCTTCCTTAAGTGTCTTGTCTTTACTTTGTCTTTTTCCTGCTTCTTTTGATTGTTGTGTGTTTCACCTGTTTGCCCACCTGTGTCTCATTTAGTTCTGTCTATTTAGTCCCTGTGTTTCTCTCTGTCTGTGTCAGCTTGTTTGTTGCTTTTGGTGTTGAGTTCCTGAGCCCTCTCTGTGTTTCTCCCAGTGTTTTTTGGATTTATACCCTTTGGATTTTGCCTGCTTTAGTTTTTGCCTTCTGGACTTCCACATCTTCATTCATGTAAGCCTGTGTTTCTATTACGTTTTGTTTTTCATTAAATCACCTTCTGAACTCTGCCTCCTGCGTTTTCAGTCTGCATTTTTGGGTCAACCTTTTGTTTTGTCCTAGTTTACTTGACACCCATGTAACAAGTAGTGGTATTTATGTGTATGGAAAACAATCCAAAAAAGCAGAGGAACAGGAGAATGTGGACCTGGCAATGAAGGAAAAGAGAGCTTCAGGGAAAGTCAAGTACTTTTGTAGTATGTTATGTGTGCTAAAACACCACACACAAACCTATGTTTGTGCATTGTAGCATCTAGGGATGCACCGATACCACTTCTTTTCAGACCGAGTACAAGTACAAGTACTTACATTTGGGTACTTGCCGATACCGAGTACAGATACGAGTACTTAATAATGCCATTAAAATTCTTACAATAACTTTAAAAAGATATTTTATTTTCATTAGAAGCTCACTTTCTAAATGTAACAAATCACTGTTACTGTTTCCTGCTACAGGTGCAATCATCATTACTGTACACGTGACATTTTTGGGTTGTTACTTTACTCATTTTTTGTTCCTTATGAAGCTGTGCAGTTTACTGTGTACATGATATATTTCAGTATAATAATTTCACAACGTGATTATGGACTTACAGAATTAAGTTTACTGTTACAGATGGTGTTATAGTTATTTATTATCATTTACAGCACTTTAACTAGTATTTTAATTACACATGTAGCTACATGTGTGGTATCTAAGTTTCTTCGTGTCCGTCTTGCCTAAGAGCTAATTAGTTCCTACCTGCCATTGTTTATGGGGGACAGGTATGAGTGTGGTGCCATGTGCAACAGTTTTGTTGACCCCACTATGAACCCCAAAGAGTGAAGTTGTGTGTACTGTGCTGTCAGACCATTTCACTGAAGATTAAGTACACAAAGAGAAGTTGTAACAGCTTATTACAAAGAAAAGATGGTTACAGACTGGTGGCAGTGGCGTTTTTTTCTTCGTCTCCGGATTAATTAGTCACATTCAACTACTTTACACCCACTGGGACTTACTGGACAGCGGCTGGCTGCGGTCTATAGATGCACATGGATTTACATGGAATTTTATGGACGTGACGTGGTATTGGGTGTGGAGTATCTGAGTAGTTTTGTGAGTACGAGTATGAGTACGTGAGGATAGTATCGAACCGATACCCAGTGCTGGTATCGGTGCATCCCTAGTAGCATCTAATACTATGATCTGTCTTTTCAACTGACACACACTACATTCATATATAGTATATATATAATTCCAAGGGGATAATTGTTCATATTTTGTTCTGCAACAATCAAAATCACAGTGTATACCCGTCTTCATGAATGTCAGAACAGCCTCAGACTACAAAAATCCAACAAGATTCTGGATTTGACACTGCCCACTGACCTGATTCCTTTATGATGCAGCAGCATCCAGAGTGTAACATGAAATGAAATACACGCATCAATTGAAGCCAGTGTATTTTAGGTTCTCTCTTCTGTTGGATCTTGGTATATTTCTGGACTCTGGGAGGTTTGCTGTGTGTTGGAGAGGAGTCTCCTGCCTGGGGATGGATGTGGACTTCCACTACAATGCTTAACATCTGGGGTGAGAGCAATATTGAGTATATAGCTGAAGGGATTCCTGCACTGGCTCAGAAAAGTAAGTAAGTGTACGTCCAAGAGTCAGAGACACTGAGGAGGTTATAAAGGGATGAAGAGACAGAAATGGAAAGGCAAGCAGACAGAGAGTAAAGAGAAAGAAACCAAAAAAGAAACAGACGGCCACAATCTGAGTGAAACAGACAGTTTGAAAAAGCCACACATGAATAAATAGAGAGATGATGGAAAGAAGAAGAGGTGGAGCGGGGTCTGCAGACTTAGTCCAAATCTCACCTTGGTACGAGTGACCCACATTAATCCATCATTCTGTGTCATTACATTTGCTGAGCTCAGACAGCTTCAAACTTCACTTTAGGCAAGAAGAATCAGGGTCAAACTAATGTAAAAAATGCTCGTCTCTATATACTGCTCAGGACTCCTGCCCAAATTGGCCATTAATGTCCTCTGAACCTTGTTCAGGAACTTGATCATCAATTTTATTTTTCCAAAGGGGTTGGACTGTAAGATTTTTTCTGATTTTCAACACTTGCCCTGTTTCACACACTGTCTCACACCCACACACTGACCTCCAGTCATCTGCTATTGGTTGTCAAGCCACTGCAGTAAGTGAGGATGTGGTAACTTTCTCAAGGAAACTTTGAAAGTAGCTCTGAGGACGTGGAGAGTGTATTAAGCATATATTTTTGCTCAAATTTATCTTACTGGCTGCCTACAAAAAAATATATAGTCTTACACCCTGCAGAGGACGTGATTAGATAGTGATGACACTGTTTTTTATTCTTAAAAACAATCAGTTCTGTCCTGTAAAAAAAAAAAAAAAGTTGAGAAAACTCATAATTTCAAGTAGGGGTGGGCAGTATAACCGGTATACGATAGAAACTACATGAAGGCTGTCAAAATTAACGCGTTAACGCAAATTCCTTTTAACGCCACTAATTTTTTAAATTCGCATGTTCTGTTATATTGGCCTGATCAATAGTTTGATCAGCTGGAAATGAATCAGCTCGCAGCTGCGAAGACGTGAGCTTCTGTCACCCGACAATGTAAACAGGCTTGTCTGTGTAAGAAACTGGCTCAGTGCAAAGAAACAGAAGAATAAGAGGAAGGAGACGACTGAGTGCTGATCGAGCTGCAGCTCCACCTGAAACCAGGTAAAAGTTAAAATAAGTCTGAGCAGAGAGAGAGAGAGAGAGAGACAGAGAGAGACAGCGAGAGAGAGAGAGAGAGAGAGAGAGAGAGAGAATATGGACAGATGTGTCGACTTGATATAAAAAACTTTCATGATCATGAATCATGTTATTAACGTGCACGTCTGTGGTGCGTGATTTTTTTTTCACTCCAAATCTGATTTATATACTTTTAAATATTTAATTATTTCATGGTGATCAATCATAACAGCGAGGGAGGAGAGACGAGCTGCAGAGAGGAGGGGGGGGGGGGGGGGGGGGGGGGCCCCCACTGATATAAAAACTTTACTGATGATGAATCCTGATGTTACTGTACAGTTCTGTGGTTTAAACACTACAGATAAAAATATCAGTCTTTGTAAAGTCCAAACTGACGACGCTGGTCTCCTCCACAAAACACTTGTCACTGCGCTGCATTATTATAAGTCATGATGAAGAGTCCAGACTCTGTCTCTCCTCTTCATCTCCTCGGTGTGTGTCTGTGTGCAGTTTGCTGTCTGCTCAGAGTGACACTGATGTAAATGATCCTGCTGCATTAATACAAAAACATGAATATCACACATGGTTTTATCATTATATAGACTTAGCTGAATAAAGGTGAGGATTCTTCTCATCAGAGGACAATATTTTATTAAAGAAATAAACTATTATTAACAATAATAATACTAAATAAATAAATAAATGCATATAAATAGTAACCTTTTCCCAAAATACTGTTTTTAATTTTGTGTTACATTGTTTGGAGAAAGATCCGTTCCACAGCTTCAAAATTACTTGAAAGGTTTTGTATTTTTTTTTACTATGTTTTGCACAATAAATGATCTAAAAATGTCATTCTATATATTATCTATATATTTTGACATGTGTTTATTCTGCTGCAATGTATCTGCTATGTGACTATGTTCAGAAACAGTCATTTTGACATATATATACAGAAGAAAAGAATATATTGCAATATATATATATGCTTCAAATTATACCGCAATATAAATTTTAGTCCATATCGCCCCGCAAGGCAGTTGCCTTTACTAAATTTTTGAGAGTCGAAGTAAACTCAAACTCTCAAAACTTTGAGAGAGTTTTGAAATAAACTAAATAAAGTTTTGCCAAACTATCATATCTTTGACTGAAATAATTTACTTTCCGTCTACTGAGACACCACCCAAAAAAGTATTATCAAATACCAAAAAAGTATTTTGAAAATTGTTTACAGTGAACTTTAAAGCTCAGCACTCAACAAAATGTTATTAGCTGATAAAACTTTTTCAAAACTTGAGTTGCACTAAAACCTTGAAATTTTAATATTAATACTTTAATTGAACTGTAATCAAAGAGTACATGTAGCACTAACTACAGTATATTGAAGCTCTGATAACCTCCAACATTTAAGTTTATCAACTCAAAAATATTGTGGCAACCAATTGCCTTAACTTTTAAAGTAAGCTAACTTATTTGGGTTTACAGTGCTTCAATCTTCTCATCTGACTGAAGAATATTTTACTTCTTTAAAGCCCTTTCAAAAATATCTGTCCAAATATACTGAATTAATTAAACCCTTTTTTCTTCCCTTTTCTTTATGTAATATGAAAATTAAATGACTGTATGTGAGATGCAACGATCTTGTGATAATGTGAAATAACATTTTAATGAGCATGGTGCAGTGATGGAGGCTTGGCTGCGTCTCAGACTGTGTTTTATGTTGCTACCACGCAGAGCCTGTTAAGTTTACAGAGCTGGGGGAATAGCTGAATTTTGGGGAGCTGCACACAGGACGCTTCAGAGACATGAAACATCTACTCGCAGCATGTAGCAGCTGAGCTTTGCCACAGTAATCAATGTAAGCTGCTACACCACCTACAGAGACCACACATCCCTGCTGCTGAGCCACACAGACAAAGTGTGAAATGCTGCTTCTTCTGATAGAGACACTGCAGGGGGTGGACTCAGTGAAGCCAACTCTGTGTCATATAATGTAACAAATCAACCTTTGTTAAGTTTATAATCATCCATCTTCCAGTTTGTGTCAGACACCTTTTCAAGCCTTTAGTTTGTGGTTTGTTGAGTTGGATCACATAATGACCGAGTGTATGCAAAGTACAACACTGTCCACACTTCCATTTACTTTATGAAGTATTGTAAACTTCTTCACTTTGCGCTTTGCAGGAAGAACACAGCCACATTTCAGATCTCCCCTGCCCCATCAGCACAGCACGGCACAAAAAAAGTTCTTACACAGAAATACATGAAGTTCAAAAGCAATGAGCCTCATACAAGAACATTTTCTTATTCTTATCTTAAACTTATCTTACTGTTCTTGTACGAAGGGCTCATAAGAACATGCCAGGTCAGATTCAGAAATCACTCGTAACTTTAGATAACTGTATAAATGATCCACCTGTGTGTATCTGAATGCACATGCATGAGACTTGTAAATCAGCATAATTAACACCCCAATAATACCATCTAAGGCTACACGTCCTGTCCCATATGTTAGAAAGTGTTCATTCATGAAAATGACATCACGGAGTAAAAAGAAGAGCTTTATGAGTTTGGAGTTTAACGTCCTGCTTTCAGAGATCCATACTGGAAAATCTGCCAATAGCAGTGGAACTAAGGGACCTGATAAAACAAAAGGATGAGTAAACCCAGCGCTGTTAATGTCGTGTTACCTGAGGGACTGTCACTGAAATAAAGAAGAAATGTCTCAATATGACAATGGCTTCATAGAAGAAAAAAAAAACACCTCACCACAACAAGGGGCAAAAGACAACTGCGAAGAGGAGGGGGTCAAGGGGAAGTTTCCATCACAGAGACAGAGGACAGAGTAAGTGAGGATGTTTGACTGGACAGAGACTCATGAACCTGCATGTGAGGATATACGACCAATACACCTGACAGCAGGCAATAAAACATCATTAAATTAATGATGAGACACTTTATGTGTCGATTTACATTATATTGTAATTTGAAATTCAGTCAAACAGGATAATGTCAACATAATTATCAAGTGTAATTTATTTTTCAAACTCAAAATGTCTTCAAACCAATGAAATATACAGTCATTAATGAAAAACTTTGGTTTGTATACCAGCAGACTGACTGCACATGACTCTATAACAGGTCTGGAGCTCATAAACTGTGTTCATATCTGAAAGAATATTCAAAATATGAGAAAACTGGTGAATGCGACAAGTTCTCCTGCATCACTCGTACACACCACGAACGAACAAATCAGTTCATACGAGCAGTTCTTGCATGAGTCCCAAAGTTATGGTGATTTGTGAGTAAAAGGACTTTATTGTCTTTGTTAATGTCTAAGTCACCCTGGTCTCACAAATGACGTATGAATAACACGTCAAAGTCAAAGTTTTTTTGCTTTTTAACAGGAACTAGGATAAGAGAGCATATTACTCCTGTATTAGCTTCACTGCACTGGCTGCCTGTAAAATCTAGGATAGAAGGCAGACACCATCTCAACATTTAAGAGTAGACTTAAAACCTTCCTTTTTGATAAAGCTTATAGTTAGGGCTGGCTCAGGTTTGCCCTGACCAGCCCCTAGTTATGCTGCTATAGGTTTATGCTGCTGGGGGACTCCAAGACACACTGAGCTCCTCTCTTTCTTCATCTCTCTCCCCAGATGTTTATGTTCCATTAATGCCTGTTACTGACTTGATTCCTTCCCCGGAGTCTTTCTGCTTTGTCATCCTGCAGATTCTCATGGACTGTGGCCGCGCATGGATCACTGATCACAGCTGCACCTTCTACTGTGGATTATTATAACTCACTTAATCAATCAGACATTCATCACATTGTTGTTGATACTATTATTATTATTTTTTTTATTATCATTACTGTAACATCTAGTATTAGTATTATTACTAAGTAATAATACAGCGCACATATTTATATGTACTACTATTCCCTACAC
This sequence comes from Lutjanus campechanus, assembly GCA_027495735.1. Classification (NCBI taxonomy): domain Eukaryota; kingdom Metazoa; phylum Chordata; class Actinopteri; order Lutjaniformes; family Lutjanidae; genus Lutjanus; species Lutjanus campechanus. The sequence continues at coordinate 2,692 of JAJHUR010004115.1, read as the reverse complement.
ATAGTTTTACTATTGATGTTCTGTTACTACTGTTCTCTCTGCCTCTGTTCTTTTCTCTCTCTCTTCCACCCCTCCCACCTCCCCTCTTTCCCTCTCAACCCGACCGGTGCCGTCAGATCACCGCCTACCATGAGTCATGGATCTGTCCAAGGTTTCTGCCTGTTAAAAGGAAGTTTTTCCTCGCCACTGTTGCCAAAGTGCTTGCTCATGGGGGAATTGTTTCAATTGTTGGTTGTAAATATAATTAATTACAGAGTGTGGTCTAGACCTACTCTATATGTAAAGTGTCTTGAGACAACTTTGTTGTGAACTGGCGCTATGTAAATAAAATTTGACTTGACTTGACTTTTCAAATTTTAAACTACGCGCTATTGTGATGAATTGACCACAGATTTTAAGTTTTAACATCTACTTTCTTGCATAAAATAATCTTAAAACTACATTTCATGATACTAAAACAGTCGTATTTCAACATTGGCGACTTACAGTTGTGGATCTTCTCTGCTGTTGTTGCTACGAAATGCATTCTGGGATACACCGCTGCCCCATGTACACACAAGTCACCATCCGATGCATCCTCGATAAAACAGGCGGCGCAAGAACGCATCCGGGTATTTGACTGTACTTGGTGAGATTCGAACTTTTGAATTGGAACAGTACTTGGACTGAGACTGATGACGTTTCTCAGGTACACAAGAACACAAGTACAGAGAAGAACGCATATTGAGAAAGGGCTGATATGTCATTTTCTGCACAAATGTCATAGACATGAAAAGGCCAGGTGAGGACAAACAGAGGACTGTCACCTGGCACTTTAATCATGCCTGAAAAGTTGAGCCCATTGAGACGTCCTGCCGTCTCCATATATTGGGCACTCTTGCGCTTTTTATTTCTCTTTTTCACTTTTCTCTTTGTATCCTCCAGGTAAATCTGCCACAACTCTGCCACCACTTGTGCTCCTGGTGCACCT
>JAJHUR010004113.1:0-26278 GCA_027495735.1 Lutjanus campechanus | reverse complement strand
ACTTACATTTTGTCACTTCTCTATGCTTTTGTTTTCTAGCTGTGTTGTTGTATGTAGCACAATGCTAAACTTTATGAACTGAGTTTTAAATGACCGCAAACCACAAGACTAACTGTTATGGAAGCAGAGAGGGGTGATAGAAATTAAGGGCAGCGTGACGTTGGACAGCATGGCAGGGCAGTTCCAATGCTCTCTGTCTGCTCCGGTAATGAGTCTACTAAACCACTTTTGAACCACATGGTGGCACAACCTCCTCTACTGTTGTTCACTTTAATAGACAACTGGCAGTACTGTCTGCAGCCCTGCTGGAGAGATGCTCCTGGTGCGCAGGTATTTTATAAGGGAACTATGAGCTAGATGCGCACTTTTACTTTCTCTGACTGTGTGGAAATGTTTTTACATCACAGAAAATGAAGAAAGGTATTAAAACTCGAGGTAGGGTAAAATCAGCCAGGACTAAAATTTACAACTATAATTCAAAGGTAAAATTGCATCCAGAGGGCGTCTGACAGAGAGGTCTGTCAAAGAACTGAAAACCTGAATTCCTCTAAGTGACGTTTCATGTCTCTAAGATAACATCTGGTCCTGAATAGAAACCATTTAGTTTCCTGATAATCATCTCCCCTCCTCCACCAACACCACCACCACCACCACCCTGTGTTAAATCAATGCTGCTTCTCAAAGGAGCTTTGGCCGGAAAGGAGTGCCATAGAAAAGAATTAATTTTTAAAAGAATAAGAAAATGTACGATAAATATAGTTAGTTTTATCCACTAAACTAAATATTTAAGTAATTTGACCTTGTAAATATTTAAATAGTTCATTTGATTTTCTCCCTCCCTTTGTAGATTTGTTTTTACTTTTTTTACTTTAAATATACAATGTCCCTGTAGTGAGGTTGTGATTATTTGGCTAAATATTTCTATATCTACTGTTTATATGGCTTCAAGTGATATCTTCCTTGCTTGCTTTACGTAAATACTTCCATGATGACATTAGTAATATGTCATTTGGCGACTTTTAGCAACTTTTGGAGCCAGTGTTGGCTTCTTTCATTGGGAAATATAGTTGGCAACACCGCATTTAACCCAGTGTTAGTATAAGTGCGGCGTGAACCCTGGGCTAAGAATATATGTGAAAAGTCCTTTAGATGACTATTATATCAGTCAGGCACTCAACTCCTGAACACCAACAGTGTTACATGAGTCTGTTACTCTAAATCCTCCGTAATGAATGATAATAAACCCAGTCCCACAGCCATAACTCCCTCTGTTGCCTCTTCTTAATGATACTGCCTGTGCTTACGGCCACTTACGATTGACAAATATCTCAACATGTGGTAACACAGCCATGTTTTGTTCCCTGTGTGTTCTCTCACAGTTTACTTTCTATCTAAATTTTGGCATTTCCACTGTGCAGTTTAAAAAGCAAACAAACAAACAAATTGATCTGGTAATGCAAGGGCTGCTGTGTGAAGGGAGCGAATTGTAAACAAAAGATTATATCTGAATGGGTGAAGATGGTGGTTGTTATTCATGACTCGAATCACTGCTTCAAGTGAGCACCCGTGTCAGTTTGATCCGAGGGCCTGATGCTGTAAGACTGACTGGCACAGCTGCAAAGGTCTTACAGCATTAAAGTTTGTTTGGCTCTTCAGAGTTCGAGCAGACTAGTAACAGCTTGTGTGTGTGTGTGTTAGTGAATGTGTGTGTTCTTGTACTATCCTTTTGAGAACCAGTTTGAGTTTTAGTCCTTGAGCGAGAAGACGTGTGCACAGGGTGCTGGGAGGTCAAGGGGGTTTGGGAGTTAAAGGAGCATTAAGTAATTTATGACATCAATCAACCTCTATCAGCAACAGCTTTGACAGGACTCGGGTAGAGGCGTTCAGTTAAAGTCACATGAGATCATATCACTGCCAGGATGAAGCGGTCTCATTGCCACAGGGTAAGAGTGCAGATTTAGAGCAAAATGCTTAGTGCTCTTATGTGATCTCTCTGCTTATATGCTCTCAACAGAATCTCCTTTTGCAACAGTGATTTTGTCCTCACTGCTTAAAGATCAGGGCTACAGTCTTAAATAATTATTTCAGTTATGACTGAGTAGTGGATGAGCTTACAAGAGTTTTAACCATGGATGTGTTACAGAGTTAGATACCACGCAAAGATGGTGCCTATTTGCCCTGCACACAGGCCCCCAAAAATTTCTAGCTCCCACGTTTACTTAAGCAGTCTACGTATGCAGTCCCCCAAATATGCGCAGTATTATTCCTACAGCTGGTCCCACTCTCAGACTTTACAATTACATCCCAGATTTTCAATTCACCTCTCTCAGCTCAAGGACAGTTTTACAAATATGAAACCCTAACGGATCCTAAATTTATGATAGAAAAACTCTTAAGTGAGCTTATTTGCAGTTTGATGTTTCCTGTCAACAGTTTTACAGATGGCTCTTCTATAATGGTGGCTAGGGATGTTAATTAGTAATCATTACTTGATTAATTGCCTTTTAGTGACTGATTATAAATTAATCAGCCAATAATATGTGTTTTGTGTACCATGTGAAATAGTTTTGTTTGGTGGAGCCATTTGTTGAATAAGGACAGGCAGACAAGTGCAGCTTTCTTGAGTTTTGTCATTTTGTTCGTTCATGTTGTTTGTGCTTCATAAATTAATGTTTAACTTAACTAACGTGCCACTAGAACAGCTTAAATAAAACTCAAACTGGGCATTTTGTATCTTATAATTATTAATGATGATTGAATTGATTATCGATTGTTAACATGTTCAACTATCGATTAAGGAAAATGCAAAAAAATTGCAAGCCTAGCACTAAAGGCTATGAAGCCTGAAGCAGGCAGAGGGGAGAGGAACAAAACTGGGAGAATTGCAGGTTCTTCCTTTAATTTCGATTGTTGAACTTGAGAGCTCATTTCAATCAATTTTAGATTTCGTGTTGTAATTGTACTACCCCTAGTGGCAACTGGGCAAAAAATGTTGTATTTTCATCAGTAGTAACTTAACACGACTCCTGCAGCTGAAAGCAAACATGAAACGGTAAAATAAAACAGATACCTGAAAGTTCAGACAGCGACACAGGAGAGAAACTAAACTTCAAAGCTAAAAAAGTACTGAGAGCTGAACACACAGAGACTTTGAAAAAACACCTCTCCCTCTGCTCCCCTGCACAGATCCGAGCTCTGTCTCACACATTTTTGTTTGAGGGGGAGAAGTGGAGTCTTCACGGGCTGTCCACAGTCAGCGAGACGTCACTGCAGCCAGGATGGAGGCGGGTCGCGCGCACTTTAGCCTCACTCCGGAGAAGATCCATCTCGGGTGCGTCTCGGCGCAGCTCGGCGTGTTATAAAAGATAATGGAAATGCAAATCGGTGCAGCATAGTTTGACTCACTGTGGCCAAAAAGTTTGTGGTGTAGTGAAGTCGAGCACAGTGTTTTTGGCAGAGTCGGCACTTGAGTTTAGCGTGACGAGATGCCACCAAATCGTTCGAAAGTCTAGCTCTCCTGATTCAAAAAAAATATCTGCACAAAAAGTGGAAGGATTATTTCAGGAATGATTCCAGTCACATGACGGGTATCGGATGAAATAGCAAAAAAGGTATCAAATGAATACTCCATTGGAATCAGTATCACTCTCTTGGACTGGTACTGGTGTCATAATTTTTTAAACAATACACAGCCAAAACACAGATCAGGCTGATTGTAATATCATTGATTTTGCAGATATTAGTAAAGTACTGGACAAATTAAAACACTGTTGATGACAATAGATGAAAAATCAGAGAATCGCCAAGGTTATTATAATCCATCTTCAGATATGTCAAACTCTCGATGGCACTAGATAAAAAGTCAGGGGTAATCATTAGGATTCATCATCTGGGCAACATTAATATCTGTACAACATTTAATTGCAATCCATGTGAAAGCTGCTAAGATATTTCACAGAAGAGAGATGGAATCTAACATGTCACATTTTGTTCCACCTGTAATATGTCATTGCCAAAGGCGTACTTATAAACTCAAAATTGCTTTTGTTGCTCAACTTCATTCCCATTATTTAGTCATATATTTATGGACTTTTTCATTATCACATCGTTTTGTTTCCCTGTGTTTGTGAAGCACTTTGTGAACTCATTTAAACATGAACACCATAAACAAAATCATTATTACCAAATCATCCTCACTGCCGTGTGTTGTCTGATGATGATTGCTATCTGATGATTTACAGGTGCATGTGTGATGCATTTATGATGCTGTGTGTGCTGTGAATTCCCACAGCCACATGTTCATCAGAGTATCACTGCTCTGATGTTGTAAGATCTTTGCTATTAGTTTAATTACACTGCCCATAGGCACTTATGTCCTTTCAGACTTGAACTTTGCTTCATGGGATTTACTCATGTTGTTTTCTCCTGACCAGATCCTTGCTTGTGTTGTATCAGCTCTTCTGGTTCTGATTATGTTTCAGACTGGATATTGATGCATCTGGCTTGTAATATTGACCCTCATTCTGATCTAAATTCCACAATTCCATGTGTTTACTATTTGTGAATGGTGCACTAAGTAGTGTGAATTGAGTGCTGATGACGCTCATCAGTTCTACTCTGTATTTGCATGTAATGTAGTTTCTGAGCAGTGATACAGCTGGATTAAAGAAATGTACTAGCCACCTTTCTCATGGTGTTACAATAAAACAGCATAAAAATGACAATTACCACACCACTATAAACCATCATGTTCTGAACAAATACATCTCAAACCAGGGTTAAGCATTATGTTTTTTTGTTCACTGCCCAAAGTCAAATTTTACAATTTGTTTTATGTATTATTCATGTCTATAAAATCAGATTAGAAAATAGTGAGTGTTCATCCAAGTTTTTTAAAGTCCAAGGTGATGTCTTTAAATGTCTTTTTTTTTGTTAGTCCAAAAACCAAAAATATTCAGTTTAATATATTAATAAACAGAGAAAAGCAGGAAAACTTCATGCTTGAAAACGGCACTTTCTGCAATTTTTGGATGAAAAACTACTTCAAAAATGACTGCAAACCCATGATAAACACAGTATGAACACAAACAAACTGTAACATTTGCAATTTGGAACAAAGAATAGCAAACTTAAACTCTCAGTACAATGCATCATGGGAAATTATGCAAATGAAGGCTGACTCTCAGCCTATCAGCTACACATGTGAATATCACAAGCCAGAATCCTACAGTGCCCCACAATGGTTGAAGGACACCATTATACAAGTTACACTACACAAACTACACAAACTTTCCAGATCGAAGTTCAGTTTCAGCCTCATGTAATCATACTATCTACTAATAGACAGTATAGTACTGCTACTACTAATAATAGCTGTAATCATAAACATTCAGAAAAAAGACTGGTATTGGTGTACTGTTGGTGTTGGCAGATATTCAAATTCAAACATCACAACTGGATCAAAACTGAAAAAAACTGGATTGGTACACCTCTATATGAATGTCCAGACAGTGTCGCTATGATTGATATAGGTGAAAACACAGTGCTTTATTCTGATGTATCTTGTTAGACCAGGGGTCAGCAACACTCACACTCAAAAGAGCCAATTTTTGCCAAAAAATAGCAAATAATTTGTCTGGAGACTTTTTTGGATTTGGTTTCCATACTTAGCCTAGTAAGACTAGTCACCACCAAAATTGAGAGGAAATGGCGCTGAGCTCTAAATGTAAGCTATGACACACATTTTAGTTGACAAAATATTAAAACATTATTTTAACATTTTCAGTGCATAGACGTTTTTACAATTGAATGTAAGAATCAGTATAGACTGACAACAATGATAAATGAAAATTAGAATGATTTTTTTTTTAAATTATCCATATAATTTATTGTCAAAGCCACAGGGAGCTACTGGAGAGGGGCAAAGAGCTGCAGGGTGCTGACTCCGGTGTCAGACTTAGTGCAGCTGTAATTTTGAACCTACAGCACATCAAGCTGAAAGTATCTGGCTTCTGGTTATCTTAACAGTACTCAGAGGTAAACCTTACAAGGGTCAGCTCTTGCAAAGACACAAGGTTTCATTGATAGAAACCTGAAAAACAGATGTTGCACTGGTGTAAACACTGAAATTTAACCTAACCTGAGATGAGGCTCCCTGAAAAGCCGTTGCACCGTTGTTTGCCTCTCTCTGTTGTTGTTACTGAAGTGAAACAGAAACGACATACTCCAGCAATGCGTGTATTCAGCAAAAGCCTTAACTGTTCCTCCTCAGGTGGTTTGTAAAAGCTTTCTGAACCACCTGAGGCTTATATCACTGGCAGGCAGGAATAGTCATAAAGCCCTGGGCCAAGTGCCAGAATTCAAACCAGCACAACACCACCCACCTGCTGACACAGAGACAGGCACACACATATGAGCAAACTACAAATCCACAGCCTGTTTTGTTCCTGTTGAACCATTAGAAAGACTACAGGACAATGATTCCCTCCACTGGTGGTACATAATTAGTTACAATGTGCTTCCTGGAACAGTGATCAGATACTGTTGCTGGTCATTTTGCTGGTGCTGACAGGTAACAGATCTCAACACTGACAATAAACAATTCTCTTTCCAAACAATGGCACCCATCTTTGTTTGGTTAAGTTTTATTTAACAGTTATAGAGGCATATTTGTTCTGTGAAACATTAATTTATGAAGCTCAAGCAAACAAGTTAAATAAACATAATAATAAGACAGCGAGGCGCTTCTTCAAAACAGCTGCTTTTGCCCACCTGTCCTTATTCAACAAATGGCTCAGATCAAAGTCAAAGTGGTTTCATTTACTGCCATTTCTAGACTAAAAAGGCAGACCAAACCAAACTGAGAAAAACTGTGAGCAATTAATACATTTTTAATCATTTAAATTCTTAATGGCAATTAATCATTAACATTATCAGTAATACAGACACAGCAATGACGAAGCCACGGGTGTGCCAGGGTGTGACTGTGCCACTCAGGGGCTATTGGCACACCCTAAAATCAGATGCAGCATAATTTTTTAGTTATTGCATTTTTAACACGTTTTGTTTTCGTTTTTCTATTTTTGGAGCTGCGTGTACCTCTCTCGGCTGTGTCTGGAAGGGAATCCTTAATTTGCAAATATCTCGGATGATTTGTACTCGTTTAAGTTAAAATCATGACTCTGGGGTTCCCTTCTAGATATGACCCTCACTGACGCTCTCAAGCTCCTGACAACAGATCTGTCTGTGAACGTGACTGCAGACAGGCATGCACCAGTGCAAGAAAATGGCTGTGTGATCATGCCGTATAAACATTGCTACTAATTGTCTCACCATTCTCACCAGGGGGGGACTTATCATTAGGCAAATGTTGGAAATTGCCTCAGGCCCCAAGCTACCAAGGGCACCATAAAACACCACATAAACCTATGGCTCTGAAAGTTTTGTTGTTGTTTTTTTTACTTTTGGCTAATTAAATAATAATAATAATAATACATTTTATTTATAGGCCTTTCTCGACACACAAGGTCACCTTACATCATCAAACATAAAAGCAGACACAATATTAATTATTAATTAATTTAGTATTTCTAAAGTATCTTCGTCAGAGTGCTCAATACATGTCTCAGGGCCGTCCCACTACCTTGGACTGTTAAATGATTTTATTGTGCATTTGCAGAAATGATTCAGGAGGACAGCAACCAACCTGTGTGAACAAATGGCTCAGCATGGTGCACAGACTGTGTCTAGAAGGGCAGCCCTTGATTTGCAAAAAATCTCGGACGATTTGTACTCGTTTAAGTTAAAATTATCACTCTTGCACAATCTTTAATGAGTCTGGGGTTCCCTTCTAGATATGACCCTCTCTGACTTTCACAAACTCTTGACAACAGATCTGTCTGTGAACATGACTGCAAATAGGTGTGCGCCAGCACAAGAAAATGGCTATGCAAAAGGAAATTTGGGATTTCTTTATGAATCCATCAAAAAGCAACAACTGACAAGCAGGGCGCTAACATTTACCAAGGTGGAGGGGAGGAGGATATATAGAACATGAAGGGTGAATTCCAAACACAGCAACACATTTTGAATATAAGGTAAGATAACTTTTTCATGCACTGCCGCCATGCAGTATATATGATGATCCAATTACCTTGTGTTGCCTGTAATCTTAACTTTGTCAGTGATTCCTCTTTTATCATCATCATTTATTGTGTAAATCTGGCTTTATGATATAAATCAGTACCCAGTTGCTGTTGTATGATTTCAGTTCATGGCCTACTTTGTGAGTGAATAACAGTGTCGGTGGTTGCTGTTTTATCATCATTATTTAGTGTGTAAATCTGGCTCTCCCGTATGAGTCAGTGCCCAGCTGCTGTTGTACTGTGTAATGTTTGTGTACAGTTTGGCTGCACGATTTAGTAAACAACCCATATTGGGATTATTTTGACTGAAATTGCGATTGTGACATGCGATATGATGAGTAGAAATGATTGGTTGTGCATTACAATTTTCATGTCAAGTGCAATTTGGTTCTGGTTCTGCAACTGGGATATTGTACTTGGCCATACTGTGATTTTATTGCAATTAATTGTGCAACTTTTGTGTATAGCCTAGTGTTTTTATTGTTCCCATCAGATCATCGCTTGTTTTGATGAAAGAAAGTGTCATTGGTCTGTTTTATCATCAGCCATTTTGTCAACAGCGTTTATTGTATCAGTCTGGTTTTCCTACAGTACATGAGCTATATATGCCCAGCTGCTGCTGTATGTGTGTGTGTAGCCTATATTTTTTTGTGTTTTCTAACATGGTTATTATTCCTTTCATCAACAAATATTGTGTGTTGATTTGATTGCTTGAGTCTTTTTTTTTTTCATAAAAAATCAAGTAAGGTAATCAAGTTTAATAATCAATTATCAAAATTGCTGCATATTAACTTTCAAGTGATCATTTACAGTCTGAGACAAAGTCATCAACAAAACAAAACTTGCATAATACAGACTGAAAGTACTTTTACTGTGTTATTATTTTATTGTGCAATATTGAGATTTATAACAAGTAATTGGCTTCCTAACATTTCTACCACACTGTCCTCATTTCAGGCTTATATAATTTTCACAACCTCCGTTTTCCTTATCCACTCTAAAATATATTTCAGATTTATACACTTGGCTTCTGCTGTGGAAAGAAGGCCAAAACTGAGGGAAAATATGTTAAATTTGTCAAATTGTGCCGGCTCAGTGTGTACGGGGTCTGAGGAGGCGTCCTGCAGTTCATCAACATGCCAACAATATTCTGTATTTGAAGGAGAAATTTTCAAAAAGTAAGGTTGAATTGTGTTTTGTTGAATAAAAGATATTATTATTGCAGATATCCTCAAATTTATTAAGCCAAAAGTCATCCAGTTAAGGTACTCTTGTTAGAGAGACAATATTTCTGTCATAACCAAACAAGAGATTTCTAATATTTAAATGGAAGAAGGAGTTGCAGCTTGTTACTGTTACCGAGAAAGGAAACGTTTTCTTTTGATATGCAGAACAGTTTCCATCAGACCGACTCAAAAAAGGTAATTTAATTCATTTCCCCAGATGTGAGTAAAATAAAAGGCTGTGATTATTTAGGAATAAGACTGAAGGAGTGAAGTTCTGTTTGTGTGTGTGTGTGTGCGCGCGCCAATTTGTATGTGGGTGTCAGGCTTGTCAAGTTCAGTCTCAATGTCACACAACAAAGACTGCTTTATCTTCACTTGGAAATGGTGACATTATGAGTGCATCAAATATTGGTATGTAATGGTTGCAATTAACTTATCAGCGTATCGTCCTTTGCTTGCAGAGGGGGAGAGCGTGACACATCATGTTTTTCTCTCAGTGTGAAAGTGCTGGCTGTCTGCAGCACAGAGCAGGACTCTCACCGGCCAGCCAGGGCATACAAATGATAGGTTATAGGGTATAGAGTGTAGTGCAAATACTGATTCACTGCAAGACAGTTGTCGATCATGTCTTGTTTATATACTGTGATCATGCTTATAAACAGGCACCAGTCTTGTTAACATTGCCACTAATTGTCTCGCCATTCTCACTGTCCATTAGGCAAATGTTGGCAATTGCCTCAGGCCCCAAGCTACCACATAAGCCTATGGCTCAGAAAGTTTTTGAAAAATTTTTTTGGCTAATTAATTTTGTAACTCAGTCGGATTTTATCAGCCGTTCAAGTCAGGTCAGTTTTATTCACATAGCCCAAAACCGCATATTTGTCTCAAGGGGCTTTCCAGTCTCTGCAGCATGCAACATCCTCCATCCTTAGATGTCAGATTTAGAAAAGAAAATGCCCAAAAAACAATACATCTTTATAACTATGCAACAGAATGGGTCAATTGCCAATAACTCCCAAAACAACATTTATTACCGGTGGAGAGTACTGGCAGCAACAGGTTTACTGGACCTTAACTATGTTCCATAAGTCACCTGACATAACTCAAGTGACGTACACTTATGATACTTATGTTACATATGTCACACAACAAAAGTGACGCAACAGAAGTCGCGTCCATAACACAACTGAAGTTACTCAAAACTTTAAATAACTCTATGTTTACTTTTCGTTTCATGCGGGACTCGAGCTCCAGTCTTCTGGGTGAAAGTTATGTGCTTGTCACACATCCACGCCACCTCCTTGGCACTGAAGAGTGTGCAGAGAGTCCACAGCAGGGACTGACCTCAACTGAGCAGGAGAGGTTTAATTGGCTCAACACTAACGCATGTGGCATGTTACATTATCCTTGCCACAGTGGTCACCAGCAGAGATCAAACTTTGAACCCAGATTTGCTAACCACTGAGCCGTTCAGGTATCCCTGGAAAATATAGTACAAGATGACATTTTCCTGAGTAGAAATTAATTGGCCTAAAACTAAACGTTGTTTTACAATATGAGGGGCAGTAGGATACACATAATGATATTACAGTGTTTACGCAGCTTTAAAATTAAGGAAGCAATTATATGTTGAATAAACTGTAAAGTGAGGAAGGAGACAGCTTGATGTTTACTGTATATGAGAGCAAATGGGAGCTTGACAGGGCTTTTAATAATGAAGATTTAGATCTAAAGAGCAACATGTTGAAGATGACAGTAAGTACAGCTGCTGCTACAGTTCTGCTCAACTCATAGAAAGCAGAACAGTAAGAGTCGTGTATGGAGGCGGATCATCAGGGATAGTTAATAAATTGACAAAAAACATTCCAACTTCCAAAGAAGGAAACACTTCCAATAAAGCACCTCACAGACAGACATCTAGATTTATTCAAAGGATTCAAGACGAGTGAGTTTCATTTTGTATTAGCGTTACGTTAACAATGTCTCCAGAGTGTTGTCCTTGTTATTAGGGCTGAACAGTATGGTCTAAAATCACATCATGGTATAATGTGAAGCTCAGACAGTAACCGTATATATCACAATATAGTTTCAATATAAATGCTCTATTTCAAATAGTACAGTTATTTTAAAGGGATAGTTCACCCAAAAATGAAAACTGAGTCATTATCGTCAAGATCTCTCACTATTGTGATCCTTTCCATATGCTGCTGGACACTAACAATAACAATCTGAGCCCGTCAGCGACAAAAATAACAACAAGCAAACAAGCAAGCGTCACCTGCTCTGCGCCCTCTGTGGTTGTGGGCTGCACAATTTTCAAATCGCAGTCGGTGCTATGTTTGTTTGTAAGGCAAAATGTGTGTCAACAAACTTTTAAATTAATTAATGTCGTGAGGCAGAGACGTCCTGTCTGACAAATCAGGTCCTACAGACTTTTAAAAAACATCTTCATTTGCTACAGATTCCTGCAAAAAAATAAAAATCAAGCCAGTAATTTTAACATGTTTTTCAATCAAAATAAGAACGACAATGTAAAAATGATCATTACCTCTCATATCACAAATCGTATCGCAATTGTAGTATCAGTGAAAATAAACACAATTAGATATTTTTTCAAAATCTTTCAGGCCTAATTTAGAGAGTCGGTTTGTCAAGTTTACGGCCTGTCCTGCTGTTACATTGCTCTGAGTAAAATGACGGAGATAAAAATAAAGAGCTGAGGCTTATTAACCAACTACTCCTTTCACCCTCTCTCATCAGTCAACCAACAGCGCATGTGGTCCAGAGGATATTTTTTTTATAACTGCAGCAGCGAATATAAAAATGTATTTATGACTCCCTTTAATTCTTCATTGAAATGTTCTACCTGTGCATTTTTGTAAGCTTCTGCCTGTTTTATCCTTTGACTGTAAAGCACAGCGACTGACAAAGGGGCAGAAAAAAAAGAACACTCTAAGCCGACTACAGGGGCTCCAACTAATTCAAATCGTTGACTATCAGGGGGCAGTCCTAATTTGAAGATATAGTATGTACACCACGTAGCATTTGAGTCTTCCATTACAAAATGGAACATTTGAATGATGTCTGGAGCACAAATTATGCAGGACTGGTTGGACGCCAAAAAAAAGAAAATGTACCAAAAAACAAAATGGCCAGACAGAAGAAGAGTAGTGTGATTGTTGGCCTTTGCTGAGCACTCTCGCAAATAAGAGGGAAATATTTACAAAACAGTAGCAGCGGCGCCTTAACAAAGTGATTAAGTGTTAACCTTCTGTCGGATCTGATGTTGTGGCAAGGCCATAATACCTGCCAGCTGTGGCTGTCACTCAAGAGTCATTACAGAAGGGGGGAGGGGCCGCACATTCCAATACCATGATTGATGGGCACTTTTACTGATGAGACTCTTTAACAGCACAACCCTCTGTGCTGCTCACACTCCCAGCGTGCCCCCAGTCCTTGAGACCCGTCTGTTGTGTTGTTATAAAGCAGAAGCAGCCGCAGTGAGAGGAGCTCACACATGAATCTTGAGATAGGGCCTTTCAGCTGATTGCCTCCACTTGCCTCTGTTGCGATAAAGACTTGCAACAGCGCGATTTCCATAGCATGTTGTGTTGTTAAGGTAATAAATCTACAGGCTTTTCTGTGTTTCCCAATTTTATGGGTCCAGCACACTATACTGGAGAAGTGAAATAACTGTATGGTCTGTAAATTATTTAAATGTGTTGCATGGGCTTTATAAAGCACCACTGCCTTAGATTTCTGTTTGATTTTGTGTCTTCATTTGTTTCCATGATCTGTAATTGGTGTCTTCACACTTACACCGCAGTGTTAATTTGAAGTCCTTTTATTTCATGACTAAACCGTGACTGCATAAATTAAAAAATATTTAGAAAAAAACCCATTAAAAATAAAATCTGTTCATTATGCTCAGACGAGTAAAGATGAAACAAAATGGCTCTGGTTAGATCACAGTAATCAGCCATCTCAAGTCAGTAATAAGGCAAGCCAGCTAAAGCAAAAAGTCAAATGAAACCATTAGCTGCTGCCGACAGCTGGCCTCAAAATGATGAGTGCCTCATATTCCACAGCAGCCTATCAGATGGGAAGAAAAGAGAGAGGAGAGATGACCTGTGAACACTTTTGTATCGTTCTCAATGAGGACGGAGTGGCTTGTGGATTCAAGATGGTTGGAAAAGACACAACCTGAAAACACACTAGGCTTTGGTGGTATACCAGAGTATTAAGAAATTCTGACGGAGTGGTTTTCAATAACGTGGTAAATACAGATGCTCCTCTTTCTATTAAACTGATGGGGAGATCGGTCTCTGCGTGGCAGAGCAGACAAACATAACTTTGATGAGAAGAAGAAACGTGGCGTCTTGGTGATAAAGTTACAGGACTAATTGGTTAAAAAGAATAAACTGTACATCTACAGTTTAGGTTTGTCAGAGAATAAAGGCTACATCTTCCCAAGACCGAAGTGGAGCTTCCCAGCTGTGGGATCAGTGCTGCTATGACGATCAGCTCTGCCTACATTGTGGGAGTATTAAGTACAGTGGACTACAGTGTAGTTGAGCCGTTTTGCACAAGTTTCACACAAATACTGTCATAATACCATATACCCTGGTAAAATGTCAGGAGGCCTAAAACATACAGTCCCGCTGTACAGTCTACCAAGGTAAAAATCAGTTGATAGATTCCATGTTAGATCCCTTTTAGGACTAAATAAAATGCCAGTATAGCTCAAAGTTCTGTGTGGATTTAGGGCTCATTGCCGTACTCCATTAACGTTACTGTTCAATTTAAAAGAGCCAAGCTCACAGTAAATATCTTCTCCTTCTAATAGATGACCTATGATTTCTGGTGACCCATAAACAGACACTAACTAATTTGCCCAACATTTCACATAATTCAGCATTAATTTTAGGTCAGTGTAAAGTGAATAAATATCAGTTTCCTAGATAATGGTCATCTGCCTTAACGATGCAGTTTCCACAATTTTATGACTCCAGATGTATTACTCACTGAAACATGATGCGAAATTTAGCAGAAGTCTGTTTTGTCAGGAAATAAACAATATTAGTGTCAAAAAACAATATTGACGCATGCATTCATTTTTATGATATGAAAGAATGTGTCTGCACCTGTAAGGTATAATAACAAATTCCAGTCATGGTATTTATTTTATCTTTATAATATTCAATGTTGTGCCCCTCTGACAAAGGAACTGGCCCAACCTGGCATCCCAGTAAATACTGGTCAAGAACCGCCACTGAGCTTAGATGACTATGCATAGTTGAAGGTATGTTTACTTCTCATTGGAATTTATACAGCCAGGAGAAATGTTCCTCAGCAAAATGTATTAGTGTCATGAAACTGTCCGAGAAAATTGTGTCTAAAACTATATTGAAATTAAAGCTGAATTCCACTGACTAAATATCAACAAAAACAAAACAGATGACTAAAATGTGACTTGACTTTTTAGGAAGCGACTAAGACTATAACTAAATTCTTGTTTAAATGAACCCTAATAAAGCCCAAAGCTCAAAGCACTATGAAAACACATCAGTGCAGAGACATTATCATTCACCCTGAGCCAACATTAAGATGACAAAAAGCGAAATGTGGGTCAGCATGAACAGATGTTATCCTGTTGAGGTAGACTCCAGAGCAGAGGACTCTGTCAATCATACGGGACCCCTGAGAATACAACAGTGATCTGCAGGAGCTCAGTTGCACGACTTCTTTAGGCTCGTCTGTGATTCATTGTTTTAAAGCCTCAGATGAAAGGTCACAAAGGGATCAGAGACCCCAAAAGGCACGGCCTAGAGATCAAAAGCAACATAAGCCCTCGGTCAACACAGGCTGAAGTACAATAATTCACAAATCTGACATAGCTAAACAAGCGATTTCTTTGTAAACTCCTCTTTACCTCGAGCTTCAGTGTGTGTCGAGTCTGAGCCGTTTGTCAGAGTGAGACTTGTGAATGTGATTCCGAAGGATATGTGAAAGTCATTCCTTAAGGATCTAAAACCTGGGCACCTATTTGTCATCTTCAGAGCTGTCAGTCATGCTTATGACACTGTTGGTGATAAATGAAATTTACAGTCAGATGCTGAAGTGCAAAGTCTCAAATAAATACGAAGAATACACATGGGATGGGATGACGGTGAAGCCTCAACACTTTCCTCTCCTCATTAGCATGTCAGAGAGGTGACTCATAATGTAGCGTTTTAGCCCTGCATGGTTGTGTAGAAGCTTTGAGTAACTGCTAATTTATCTGAGTATTATTTCATAATTCATGTGCATTTTAATTGCACTAAAGGTATTAATTTTTCAGTATGACTGAATGTTCATTAATTAGTTTTTATTTTTATTCTAACATGTTTATTTCTCTTAAAATCTTCTGGTGAACGCTGTTTGTGGCACCAACTTCTACAGCTTTATCCTCTATTCACAGTTTGTTGTAAACAGAAACACTGAGTCTCAGTGAAACAGCTATCCATTATTCAGACAAAAACCCATTAGACATTTCTGTCACAGCTTGTAGAACAAAAGCAATACTGTGCATGAAATGATTACAATTTTCTTTTTCAGTCACTTCAATTTAACTTCCACTGGCAATAAACCATAACAATGTCCTAATTAATTTCGGCTCTGAAATTCATAGTTACTCAGTCAAACAGACTGCCTGGATTATAGCTTACAGGGCCAAACACGACTGAAGCTAAAGTATAATTGAATAAGTGGCTCCATTAAACACATTTGCTGTGTTTCTGTAAGGTGGTAAATGGTAAAGGAATCTAAAAATGTTCAGAGACAGACTAACAAGATGTGTTTTCCTACAATAACAAAATTGATATGACAAGCTCTGCAAAAACCCAAAATATGACAAGGACACGACAGGTGCTGTAATTCCAGCTTCATTCCAGTTGCTTTCATCTGGGGCCTTTTTTTTACCTCCATGTTTTTGCCATCATTATGGTGGACTAATCAAAATTTCAGCCCCACTTCACTCCACAACTTTTATACATTTGTAGTTTGCCAGCAAGGTGTCATTCCCAACTCGTCACATACTGATGATTTGTCTCCGTCCCTTGGCAACTCCTTCAGATGCGGACGCGGCTGAAAGCGACTCATCAAGCGTCTCTAGTGACTTCGGTGTAAACCCATACATGGCTGTATAAGACAGCCCGTGCTGTCAATGCAGCATAAAGAGGGACATGGTCCACACATTGAGGACTATGTGCATAATGTGACTTTTGTTTTGCAAGTCTCCTCAGTGACATCATGTGACATACATAACGTGACATGCAACATAACATACATAACGTAACACAATCATTGTAACTCCAAACATGGTCTTATCCTAAACCTAACCAAGTAGTTTTTCTGCCTAAAGCAACTAAACTGCAACCGTTTCTCAGTGATAATCACATTATAGAAGGGCTTTCTGGCAGCGTCAGGCACTAAAAAGTACCTTGTGCGTCAGTATCCAACACTAGGGTGCGGTGACAAATCATTGGTACGGTGGTAGTTGGAATGAGAACATGTTGAGTTTTAGAAAGGTCAAACACAGCCTCCAACCTTTCAACAAAAAGTTGTTTGAAAAAGATTTTTCAATATATTACATTGAGCAGTGTCCTATAACAATCACTCAGGTGTCTTCAGGACAGATATGCTTGTATTTTGGAGCAAAATCCTCCCACTAAACTCTAAATGATGCACTATGATTTAATGAGTGAAGAAATAATGTTGATGGCAAAAACTAGGCTGATGAATGAAAATGAGGCTGATATTGAACACAGTTGAGTCAGGATCAGGATCTTTGTGGTCGCTCACTGGAAGAAGAATCGGCCAATATAGATCACAGATCATGGCGTTTACTTAAAGACTTTGTGTATATACTATTCCTAACAAAATAAAAAACTGATCCCAAAAATGATCTGATCCATAACTCAAAATCGTGATACAATTCGAACAGGGAGTTTTGTGATCCGTTGCACGCCTATTCAGCACCACTTTACGTTGCAGGTGTTTATAGCTGAATGTATAAATGCAGTGTTTTGAAACTGTTCAAAAATAGCACTGACATGTGACAAAAGTGCTTTGGTAGACACAGCCCCTAACAGTTGGAAACAATACACAGTACAGTTCAGCTGTAATGTGTCCCTAACTGCCTTCTCATAAAGTCAAATGAAGGGCCTAATACTGTCTAATAAAGAACATATTATTTCTAGTTTTTGTCTAATTTGATACCAAGTCCGCCTTGTTATTTCTAGTCTGCTTGTTACTTACTGTCTGTAGACTGTAAAATAAAATGCGACCGATGTTGCTTCTGTGAACTGTCTTTTCTATCAGGAATGGAAATGAACTTAATGATGTCAACTTTTAAATGTCATTGAACTAACTGCTGGAAAACAGAAAGAAGGAGCGAGAGAGAGAGAGAGAAACAGAAAACATGCACATGTGGGTGAAGAGGGGAGCATGCATGTGAAAGGAAGAGAGGTCGAACAGAAACATTTGTTTGGTAATTACTCCACGTATCTCAATTTAATTTATGGTTTAGCAGTGAAGCGTATGGAACTACACTCACATCTCTGACAACTGGAGATTAATTTGTGACATCTGGCTTGTATAAGGTCCAACGCACGTTAAACAGACCCACATCATATGTGCATCTCCGATATGAAAGGGGTTTTAAAGACTGCAAGGAACAATGCAGAAGAAGACAATAAAAAAAGAATGGCTGGGAGGTAAAGAAGAGAAATGAAGATGGATATTTACTTCTTTACCTTGGGTAAAGCCTGTGGAACTATTAACCAGCATAGGTCGCATGGTTCGATTTTATTGTGTGCTACCATTTGTATGATAATCACATAGATTGCTTTCCTTACTTTCCAGAGTCCCTGAATACAAAGACTGTCAAGGCTAGCTCATACTGAATGCCATGTGTGTCACTCCTCGACAGCCTGCTCAAGGATTCCTGGTGTGTAAATCTGTTTAAAAATGAATGTATATAGGCACATTAATGTGATTAACATACGCGATAAAAAAACTTCCCCACTGATAGACCAGACTCAAGGGAGGCTAGATGTTAATGTCTCGTAAAGATAAAATGGTGACTGTGACCAAAGAATATTCACAGGAGAAATAAAGCACATAAGACACTTAATGACCTGAGGAGAAAAAAAAGGTCGCAGTTTCTCTAAAATTACAATATTCACACCTGAAAATGTCAAGCTGCTGCACTGGTGTCATTTCCTGAAAGGTTGTTCTGTTTAGAATTTCAGTTCATGTAATAGCATTAAATAATATGTCCAAATTAGGTATGTCAAGAGACTTTCGCCATGGATAAGCTTCTGATTGTAATTAGTCCATGAAATTCAGTGTGTAATCCTCTGTCTTGTCCCTTTGCATAACCTTTCAAACAGCCAGCGATACTTGGACGGGACATAAATCCTGAGACGACCTTCGTTTAAAAAGCCTTGTGGCCTTGTAATGACTTGAAGAGAGCAACATCAGCTTTTACACGACCTTTTGTTTTGCACAGCGTCACCATATGTTGTTTCTGTAACCCCAAACAGCTGTTTAAGTTCCTCCCAGGTTCGAAGGGCATGTATGAAAGTACTGAGGAAGGTAATCTTAGGCAGCAGCTTGCCGCACAGACGCCGTCCTCCTCTTCCTCCGCTCCCCCCCACTTAAACCGGGCTCAAGTCGCCCTTCCTCTTCCGTAGGCCGAACGTGTGATGCTGTGAGAAGATATCAAGCTCAAGTCTCATTATGATGCAGACCATGAGAACTGCAGGGCTATGGATCAACATCCCAAATGCAATAACAATGCTGCCAAAAAACTTAAAAGCTGAGACTTCTCTACCTTATTCTCCTTCTCCTTCTGGGAATTTTTTTTTTTTTGCACCATTAATAAGCAGGTAAATTGGCCAAAGAAATGTCTACGCTTGAGATCACAGTCCCAAACCCTTAATTAATTAATATCAAATCTTTCTGAACTCATGAACAACAGGTTTTATTTTTCTTTACTTGGCTTATTAGGCCATCAGACAGTATGTACAGATCATCCATAACATGTGCTGCCAAGTACTATTTGTACTAGGATAAATACAGTATAAAACTATGAAGTATAATGGAAAAAAAATTCATGCAGCCTTAAAGTTGTAATCCTAGAGATTTCAGTCCTGTTTAAATTAAACAGGACACCTGTAGTTGCCATGGAAATGGCAAATGTGGGTTATTACTACAGTAGTTACTTGGCCAGTAATCCAAGAGAAGATCAATTTGTGTATCTGTTTACAGTGTAGCCAAACAAATCCACACTGTTTTGATAAGGGACTGTGACATAGCAAAAAAAAACTAGAAATAATGTTCTTTATAAGACCATAGTCGTACCCTAATTAGCAGTATTGTGCATGAAGGCGCCAAAAGGGTGGCATTCATTGGATGTGCTCTTATTTTTTTTATGAACGGTGACCTGAACTGATCAGTTTGCAATTAATGAACGCGAACGTGAGCAACGTTTAATCCTGAAAGAGATAACAGTTGCACACACCATCAGCTGATTTAAAAAAAAAAGTGTGATCACAGCAGAGAGAGACAGAGCGTGCGAATATGGACAGAAATGTCAGAATGGCATAAAAACTTTGGTTGATTCTGCAGCCGGAAGTGTATGAACTGCACGTTATATAGCGTTACATTCGCTCCTCTCCTCTTTTGGAATTTCAAGTTCCCGGTTGAAGATGTCAACAGTATATTGGTTTTTAAGTTTATGTTCTGAAAACGTTGTTAATAACTATAGCTATGAGTAATCCTGAAACTTCAAAAACATGACTATCATGCACCACTTAGTGTGGTAGCCACCTGACACTAACCAGAGCAGCGCTAATGCTTGAATGTAAACCATCGAGGTGGAAAGTGGGACAAAGACTAACCCAGTACAATTTGCACTGTAAAAATTAAAAAGTTGAAAAAATGGAAAATTTCAAGGCAACTTACTTAAATAGATTTTGACTTTTTAGCCAGCTCAAACTCTTTAATGTTAAATTTTGCTAACTAATAATCTTTTGTTGTGATAATTTACTTTTCTTCCCCAGATAAACTTGAATCTTTGAATCTTGAGTTGTAGAAAAGTAAATTGATTTTTTTAAAAGTGTGGTAGTATTTTGATCAAGAAAATGAAAATCAGATTGAATAAACTGGCTGTAACTACTGTGTGCATCGTTAAACCACATTCAGCACAGACATGTGAACGTTAACCTGCGAGGAGAGCAGGTTAATGGTGCTAGCACTGCTAACTTTGGCTACACTTGGCAAACCAATGTGACATTGTTTAGTGCCCCATTATGTTTTCTTTTCAGACTAGTTGGTTATTCTAAATTTATATTTCCATTTAATCAGCAGGGAAATAAGTTGTTAGGAACACAATAAAAACCACATCATATCGCCAGTTGATCACTTCTAATGTAAAGCAGCAGCGCTGGAATGTTCCACTGGCATTAGCAGCAACTTAATACAGCTGTGCTAAAAAGTAAAATGAGTGAACAGTGACATCACTATCAGTGGGATTAAATTATGATTACATGCAAGCATCATTTTCCGCAATTCCCTTGTGTATGTGAAAGCTAATTTAATCCAGCACAGGAATGACTCTGCCACTAGCAATTACAACTACGATATGAGAAAGTAGGTATCAAAATGGGGTTTGTTTTTATCAAATCAAATCAAACTTTATTTATATAGCACTTTTCATACAAATGCAACCCAAAGTGCTTCACAAGAAAAAAAAACAGAAGAAAAGGAAAGAAAGAAAAAAATAAAATAAAATAAAATAAAAAATGACAAAATAATAATAATAATAATACATTAAACTTGTATAGCGCTTTTCAGGACACTCAAAGACGCTTCACAATGGGAGAAACATACAACAATAAAAAGTGAAAGCCCGTCCCTCCCATCCCCACATATAGACCCGACCCGAGAAGCCACCTATGGGTGGCCATCCACACCGAGAGGCACCATAGTCCGCAGCCACAGGGAGCACCGCCACAGAGACCGCCCCCTCAGCCCGGACAGACCAGGGCAGACTCCACACCCACTGCAGAGCCCCCCCCAGTCCCCCGGGTCTGAGGGATCTCCAGGATGACGTCCCCGTGGGCAGACCAGACACAACTCCCAGTGTGGAGGGCCCACATGAGGAAACACTGGAGCTAAAAACTAAAAACTAAAAGATTAAGACAGGGAATAAACACAGTGAGGATTTAGAAAATTTAAAAGTAATAAAATGCACAAGACTTAAAATAAAATAAAATAAAATAAAAATGAATATGAATTGTTTGTTTTTGTTTTTGTTTTTGTTTTGTTTGACACAAATATCACGACACAGTACCACAGAAAATAACTTCAAAACTCACGGTGGCTTCCCTGCTTCTTAACGCAGCAGCAGTGTTGAACCCCCCAGGATGTGTGTGGTAGAGAATCAATGGACCTAATATGGAGTGATTCTTCTCCAGAGGCATTTCCATGGGAATGTGGCTCTGGTTTCACAGTTATCACTCACGGGGAGCTGTCAAACGCTTAGTGGCATTCTCTTGATCCAATTAATTAGGGCCTAACAAAGCATGGAGAGGGAAGGGATTTGGATCTACAGGGTGGTGACAGAGTCAAAGGCCTCTACAAACGAGGCCAACATCTCGCCACACACTGGCCATTAATGAGACATGTGAAGTACTGCTGTGTCGAAGAAAGTAGTCAATACAGAACATGTTCACTTACTCTCTCAAACGTTATGCAGGGGACCTGTTTTCACCACTTATTTAAATCAATGGTTGCAAGATAAAAAGTCTGATTTATTGGTGTAGATCAGTGTGTCTCAAACTTTTTACACCACACACCGCCTCAGAAAATATTTGGCCCCTCAGATTCCACCGCTATGACTGAAATTAAAACAGTTCACACAGGAGGCAGATGTATTCCTCATAAGGAGATTATTTAATGGCTTACTGCCATCATAGTTGAGTAGAGCTGCAACAGATTAATTGATTATTAATCAAGTATTAAATTAACTGGGAACTTCTTTGATAATTGATTAATTGTTTTGAGTCATTTTGTAAGAAAAAAATGTCCAAATTCTCTGATTTCAGCTAGTCAAAATGTAAATATTTTCTGTTTTCTTTACTCCTCTATGATATTAAGCTATGTATCTTTGGGTTGTGGACATACTATGAGACATTTGAGGACGTCATCTTGGGGTTTGGGAAACAGTGATCAACATTTTTCACTATTTTCTGACAATTTATGGACCAAACAATTAATGGATTAATCGGTAAAATAATCAACAGACTAAATAAAATAATATTAGTTGCAGCCCTATAGTTTAGCTCATTGCTAATAATGGATGATGTGTTTTTCCATTACCTTATACAAAAATATCCAATTCACGCCATAGAAGGCCTTTTCGGCGTCTATGCCTTTGTAGATTTTCTATGACATGTAAGCTCCTCCTTATATTATCTTGCATTTGCCTTTCTTTAATAAAACCAGTCTGGTCCTCATCAATCAAGTCCTTCATAAATGTCTGTAATCTTTTTGCTATAATGGGGGTATAGAGTTTATAATCCACATTTAAGGGCAATATGGGTCCGTAATTGCAACAGTATTCTTTGTCTTTACCTTCCTTTGGAATAATAGAGATGATGGCCTCCTCCTATGAGGGAGGAATCTTGCCTGATCTCAGGCTATAATTAAATGAGTCATATAATAACTGGATTAACTACTTTTTGAAGGTTTTGTAAAAGGAAGCCCTCAATCCAACAGCTCCCGATGATTTCCCTGATTTTGCTTGACTAATTGCCTTTTCTATCTCTTCTACTGTTATTTTTTAAATCAACATCTCATTCTGTTCTGCATCTATTGTTGGCAAATCCAATTTGTCTAAAAACTCCATCGAGTGCTCTTTACCTGTAAGGGTAGGCTATGTATACAATTTACTGTAATATTCCTCAAATACTTTTTCTATTCTTTCTGGTTCATGTAGAATTTCATTGGTGACAGGGTCTCTTATTTTATATACATTATTTAATGCTTGCTGTTTCTTCATGCGTCTAGCCATGATTTTAGTGGCTTTAGATCCTCCCTCATAGTAGGTTTGTTTTATAAACCCCGCTTTCCTTTCCACCTCTTCCAGCAAGATATCATCTAATTTTTTTCCTAGCTTCTTTAACCTGATTAAGTATTCCTGGATCTTTTAACTGTTTATGTTGTTGTTCCAATTTTTTTAGTTTTTCAATTTGTTTCTGGTACTTTTCTAATCTGACTTTTTTTTTTTTGCAAAGGCTGTGTGAAATCAGCCTCCCTCTCATTACTGCTTTCAGGGCATCCCATAAAATTGTTGGGTCTACTTCCCCATTATCATTTTCCTCCCTGCATCTTATTATTTCCCGTTTTAATTCTTTAATTAGTCTCTTATTGTTCAGTATACCTTCATTGAGTCTCCATACTGTATTTTTCCTCTTATTGTTCATTGTAAATTGCACTACGATCTGATCTATCAGCCACCCCTATCCTGTACTCCTTCACTCTGTACATATCTTCCTTATTCATTAAAAAATAGTCAATTCTGGAGTACATTGTATGTGGGATTGAGTAATGGGTATAGTCCTGATCAGATGGATGAAGTTCTCTCCACATATATAATATATCCATTTCTGACATCATTATATTCATATATCGATTAATTTGTTTTTTACTTCCCTTCCTACTTGTTGTGTCTAGCTTGTAATTCAATACCACATATTGACGTAGGTCCCCACCACATATCAATGTCCCTTCTGTTTCCAAACTTATAAGGTCAAATATTTAAAAAAAATATATTTCCACTTTCCAGAGGGGCATACACATTGAACAGTGTCACTAATTGATTTTCTAATTTACCCTTTATCATGATGTATCTTCCCTCCTTATCACTAATCTCCTCGATCAATTCAAACTTTTATTGTGTTGGAAACCATTATCGCTACACCCCTCTTGTGATTTTGTCCAAAGGAAGTGGAAAACAAATTCCTATAGCCTAACTTTTTAAACTTTGCATGTTCCTCTTGCGATAAATGTGTCTCTTGTAAAAAAAGAATAATAATAATAATAATAACCTGCATCTTCTCTTTTCTAAACTTAGATAGGGCTTTGCCTCTTTTTAAAATATTATTTAGGCCATTGATATTTAACGACACCACCATTATATCATTATGTTGCATTGTTTGTATCTCTTGAAATGGTTCCTAGCTCCTCCAATGTAATATTATCAACCGACATTTTCCCATGAACAAAGTATGAACAAACAGAAACTGAAGTCCCCTGCAAATAAGAGCCTTGATCCCCACAGGCCCTGTCTCCCTGTTGGTGGGAGTGAGAGATGACCTTCACAAAATTCAAGTCATAGTGACTTAATAAAATTGGATTGGCCAATTTGTTATGTATAATTTGTTGGGCAATTTAATTGTTTTTTTTTCAAGATTTAAATATTTTAATATTATGTATTCAATACACAAGCGCTACATGAACGAAAACATGAAAAAACTAAAAGCTACTGGAGCAATTTTTTTTTCTCAAAATGTTGTCAACTTTAAAACTTTTATTTATAGTTATGGTAATTGCATAACACTTAAACATAGCATAGCACTTTTTCCTCTAATCCTGTAGTGCTGTTTATCTTTCTGCATTAGAGTCTACTGGAACTACTTTCTTCCTCCTAAAAGGAAAGTAGTTCCTCCATGAAACTGCTCACTACAA
This sequence comes from Lutjanus campechanus, assembly GCA_027495735.1. Taxonomy (NCBI): domain Eukaryota; kingdom Metazoa; phylum Chordata; class Actinopteri; order Lutjaniformes; family Lutjanidae; genus Lutjanus; species Lutjanus campechanus. The sequence goes on along the minus strand of JAJHUR010004113.1, from coordinate 1,110 downwards.
CAAGGTCTGTGGATTACCTTGAGTAACTGGATCATGATTTTTGGAAAGAGACACCGGTTTTGAATTTTTCGAATGTATGTTTTTTGGCAATTTGAGCACCACAAGCCGAGTGCTTTTGTCCCATTTACAGTATATAGGAGAGAAGGTAGCCGTCTCTACAGCAATCATTTCTTCAAAACTCTGCTACTCACAACAAAACTGAACTGTCCCTTTAAAAATACCTTTTTAATGATGTAGGAGAAACTAGCTGGAACAATGTAATTTCATGAGCAGTCAACATAAAATTTTATGTTAATGCTTTGCTATAAGTGGTGATTAAAAATACCTTTGATTATAGAGGAACAGCCAATTCTCCTAATGCAGTGTAATTCGTTGGTTCAACATAATTTCATTTGAAGTTGTCAAACTAGACTTCCAACCACATATAAACACGCCGTAAGATCTGCCTCAAAATCATACAGAATCATTCATGTTCATTGGTGAGAAAACCAAACAATCCTGACAACTGAACAAAGATTTAATAACTTCCTGAGAGACTGTTTAAGTACCATTGAGCTCAAAGTGAGACGGGGATCTTCTGCGTGCACGATTTGCAATTTGTTGGCTGCGTCATTGCCTGTGTCTGAAATAATTAATCAAGTGGTGGTGAACGGAGGTGGCATCCTCCTGCATGGAGCAGATGTTGTAAATCCACTGCAGCTCACACAGACAGGTGCCCTCCAGCCGGTTCCTGTCTGCTGCCTTGGTAATGGCGTGTTTCCATTCCTTGAACACCAGAGGAATCGAGCAGCACTCAGTCCAACCTCTATCATCTCCACATGCAAGGTTATAGAGAAGAACTAATCATTTCAGCGGGGTGCTCAGTTGAACAAAATGTATTAAATATCCAAAGCAAAGCTCAGTGCAGAACAGATTTGTAAATGTTCTTTAGAGCTCTTTTCACTGACCAGATGAATAAGCTTCTAGCAATGACATACATCTCAGTCTCTAGTCAATCCAAAGAGACTGTTATTATCCTATAGTCTTAAATATGAAAAGGTGCATTCACCAGAAGCTCTCTTACCCTCAATGACTGGAGAAAAAAAAATCTCACTTTCCATGAATCATTGC
>JAJHUR010004110.1:3954-14697 GCA_027495735.1 Lutjanus campechanus | reverse complement strand
CACATCTTCTTCCTTGTCAAAACCTGGTGCATACATCACCCACAATGCAACAGTCCAGTCAAGATGTATTATGCCAGTGGCTGCTAATGGAGCCTTGAGCAGACATGAGCAGCAGACTACAAAAGTCTGGTTCGCTTCTTTCTAACTCCACCTCTTCTTTTTTTTTTTCATTTTCAAACTTGTAGTCTTCAGGCCCAGCTAATGCTGACTCAAGTGACATCACCTGAGGACATTTATCAGACTTCACACTGCTCCCTCTGGAGAAACTGGAAACTTAATATAACTTTTTGCGGTATACTCCCCAACACCTGGAAACACACTCAGGGACTGTGTCCACTGAAGCGTTTTTTTCCCCAGCTGAGAACACCAGGCGCTCTTCTGAAAACGCCCAGCTGGGAGCACTTTAGAACACACTGGAGGAGCAGCTTTTATTCAGCTGAGATGTTTTATTTGCTATGATATGGAATATCCAAGGAAGTGACGCTTATTTTGTGTCAATTACGGAATGTAAAAATGTCGGAGCAAGGTAGAGTACTTGCTTTGGATGAAGGAAGGGCTGGAGTTCATACACTGTAAAAAAAAAAATCATACAGGACTTTACTGGATTCAGCAAATCTTTTCACATTAACTTCACGTAAAAATGTATTTATTCAAGTCATTTAACTTAAGTTCTTCTGACTTGAAGTCTTTTGACATGAAATGATGAGTTGCATGAATGTAGTGTACAGAGTTCAATCAACTCATTAAATTCAGTCTCTAAAGAGACACAATCATATCAGCAGCACTTCCCAGCATGCATGAGTTCCCTCTTTTTGTGTAGTTTTAAGAAAACATCTATGATGAAAACTTGTGTCTCTAATACACTTTAAGATCAGTCATGATCATTTCTTTTCTCAGTAATGAAAGCACTGAGAACCAGATGTTCATTAAAAAATAATCAATTACAATGTTAAATGTTATGAAGTTGTTGGTTCAACTTAATATTGTAACCTTATTGAACATGTTTTGTCAAGTGCAACTGTATTAATATTTGACTAGAAACGTTTGTTTTGAATCATTACAGAATTACTTCAACTTGTCTTTTCAAATTCAGTCAACTTAAAATTTTAAGACAGCCCAGGCAAGAACTTTTTAAAGTTGAAAAAAATAATTTACTTTTGCAGTGAAGGGAGAAAGGGCAGATCATCCAGTCTATGTGGGTTCACGAGATTTTGTTGACGAGGACACATTTTGGAAAGTACTATTGTTTGGTTTCAGAGCTGAAGAAGACTGAGCCTGGGTTCAAGGAGTGCTGTATGAGCAGAAACATGCAGTACTCAGCGCAGAATAGATGCTCACCAATTTGTCAAACTGCTGGCATTTTGTAACAAAGTATAAATACAAGATGCTTCCATTCCAAACAAATTTTAAAAAAGGGAGAGATCTGGAATATATTTACTGTAATAAATCATAAAATTGCCATGGTATGTCATGATAGATCAAGGAAATACATTAAGTTGAAATGCTCGCTTCTCTGCAGCCACAGTGTCCTCCTTTGAAATTTCTGTTCTAGGCCAGAATAGCTCTTTTGTTGTTTGCTCATTTCATGTTAATTAATAATGTTGGCCTCATTTTGCACTCCTGTAGGGTTTCTGCAGCCTGCCTGGGCTTCCTCAAATCTTGGGAGGAGGGTAAGTAGGATTTCAAGTTAATTAATATACTGTCTGTGGCTCAAACTCAGTATTTGGACTGCTAATTTTTTGACAGTTAATGCTACATGCTGCTCTTTTGTGGATTCTTGTAAGTCTGTTTGATCTTTTTGTCACAGGTTACAGTGTACAGAGGGGGAGGATGAGCAGCAGTGGTCCAAGACAGGATCAAAAATCACTACACTAAATGTCAACTGCACTTCAAAGTGGAGTGCAGCTGATCCTGGTTGAGTGACTGATTTCTTGATTTACTAATCATCAACAGCAATTTTCTCATTAGAACAGATGAGTGACAAATTTGACTCATGCTGTGCTTCAGGCCTGCACTCTGAGGAGGGGAGTCAAGTGTGAAGAGAACATTAGAACGGGTAAGGTCCACTGACTCGCTCCTTCTCAGAGTCTTCAGGTTGAGCCGTCAACACGTGACCGAAGTTACTTACATGATGACACTAAGTTACATAAGAGACGGTTGTATATCAGTGTTAAAACCCCTCCAGTGAAAATCTTGTTTTTAACCTTGTTAACACGTCCATGTGGTGTTGTTCATGTGTTACAAGACATATCAGGAGCGAAATAAGCAGTAAACACCACGTCTGAGCTTTTCTTGCTTTGAAACTGCAGTGAGCAGATTCAGTCAGGCTGGGTATATGATGTCACAAACCTAAGGAACCAATCACGTTAATCGAGGAAGTGGTGCTACACATATCATAAGCAGCGATGCCCCGCCCACAGGAGAAGCCGGATGTAGCTAGTTTCTGTGATTAGCTCACATAACAGAGGAGAAGCCAGGTGGAGAGAAGAGGTGGAGAAGAAGCTTCTTATGGGTAGGAGTGAGGGTTGTGGGGTGTGTGGAAAGGGCGGGGCTTTTTGCATATTCATGAATCTTTGAATACTAAATGAAGGCAAGCTGTAGAGCTATATGTGAGCCATTTAAACAAGGTATTTGAACTTGTTTTGAAAAAAACAAATCGTATCAGACACAATATTTTCCTTCTTGCAGAGCATTCTATATTGTTTAAAACATGACTAGGGATGGACTTTAATTTTTAACTGATAAAAACTATGACACAATCTATAGGCACTTTTTGTCAACAAATAAAAACAAGACAAAAATGTTAGGGAGGGATGAGTGGACAAGAGATCCAATCTCCAAGGCGACATCGAGGGTGTGTATCTGTGTTCAGTTCGGTCTCTGACTGAGCTCCGCACTCTCGTCTTTCTCCTCGCCCCTCTGTACGTCTGTGTGCAATGATGAAGTGAAAGCACTTCAGGTCAGAGCAGAATCTGATATGACTCAGGGTATTTATTCCTCCAGAAGCTCCATTCTGCCCCTGCCTCTCTCCTCCAAAAGCTCCCTGGAGCTCAGCAGCTGTCTGTGGGTGAGCGACAGCTTTGCCCCCCTGCTCTGCCTGGTCCCGCCCCCACAATGAACGTAACTTTTTTGTGGTGTATTTTCAACTTGCGCTTAATACAGTGTAGCAAGCCATTTCAGGGGTTCTTTTTCTGTATTTATGAAACAAATATGTATCAAACAGAAGAATGCTTGTATACTTAATGTTTATAACAGATTAATAGATGTTTCTGCAGGTGCAGATATCCAGGTTTCCTTTTTCAACAAAACAATTTCAAATTAAGTGCAATTACTGCCATTTATAGACTATTAATTATCGAGTATTACATTTTTAACTGATTAATTGTTTAACCGCAATTAATCGATTATCATCAGTTCTGTGAATATAATGTCTGAATAAAGACAAATAATAGAAGAGCTACAGTTTTGTAAGCTCAGAGAATTACGTCATTTTACAGCAATGCAGCCTTTCAAACCAGGAAATGGCAACACTTATGCTGACTATATAATGAGATGCAAAATGTAAGACAATATCTAGTCTCATATCATGATACAATATAATATCGATATGTTGCCCAGCCCTACTAAAACGAAATCAAAATTTGCTGTCACAGTTAATGGTGGTGTATCTGGGTGGATGTTGTAACCTCCGCCTCTGTTCACAGATGGTCTCTGGTGTCAGGTGTGAATGTCCTCCTTGATTTTTCTCCAGTCGTCCGCTGACTCCTGGTCCATGACCTTTGACATCTTCCCACTGGATGTTTTCCTGGCGCTCACAGACAGATGATGTCGTCTGTTTCGATGATGTAGTATCTCAGGTGATGTCATCCTTCTGACATCATCATGGGTCTGTCTCAAGGGCGTATCAGCAGATGTCTTAAGGTGCTCAATGCTTTGCTGTGACTCTTGACTCCTTGCCAGGATGTTTTTACAGTGCAGGGATGGTGGGACGGTGGTGGTTGGTGGTCGTGATGTTGGTTTTGGTCTTTAGTTGAGTGTCCTCAAGACCTGCTGCACTTCCCTCTATCTTCTTCCTCCTCACAGAGAAGATACTGTGTTGTGTGTAGGAGGCTCCTCAGCACTGATCTTTGCGTGGTTCAATTTAAAACTAAGATGTAGGTTATGTAAGTGGGCAAGGTTTTGAATTTCATGAACTATTTACAGTAATATTATTTTTTGTTAATATTTTCAGTGCTGATTATAGATCATATAAATTCAGAAAAATGTGTGTAATGTGAGATTTACTTATATGTGGCAGGTTTTAAAGATAAAGGAAATGAAATAAATATCAAATAATAAGAAAGTTCTACCCCTTCATTTACACATTGATGAGGTAAGGCTAAGGGCTGTCTTTTTGTATCTCTTCAAAATCAAAATATAATTGCCTTAAAGGGAGAGTTCACCCAAAAATGAAAATTCAGTCATCATCTACTCACCTTCATGCTGATTGAAGGTCAGGTTTAGTTTCACTGCTTTACTGGAGTTTCACAGGAAAACTGTGTTGCAGAATCCCCCAAACAATGGAAGTGAAAGGTGACCAGTTTTCCAGTTGCCTCCATACTGCTCATCTGATGTAATTCAAGTCTCCTAAACTCCCAACATGCCAGGTTGACTTGAAAGACGTCATTCACACCATGTTTTTAGCCTCAATCTTCACTGTAGATCCTTAGCTTGGAGCCACATTCACATGCACAAGCACACTGTCTGAACTCTGTGTGTGTGTGTGTGTGTGTGTGTGTGTGTGATGTGATGTGTGCACACGCAAGTGAACAGCATGTTGGGGCTTTAGTAGACTTGGATTACACCAGATGAGCAGTATGGAGGCATTTGATGGTGTTTTTTGGTTGTTTTTTCCATTTAAAAACTGGTCACCATTCACTTACATTGTTTGGGAGATTCTGTAACACTGTTTTCCCTTTAAAATCTAAATGAAATGAAAAATGCCTTTTTAACCCTTTGAGATCACATCCCTGCTGATATTGTGCACCCATTTAACAAAATATATGCCAAAAAGCAACAACAAAACAACCCTCAATTTCTTTGTGTTCTTATGCCCAAATCTAATCACATTTTCTTCCTGTAAAACAAGCTTCAATCAATAAGATCATGACATCAATCAGTCGTTAACTTCTAGCTGCACAGAGCTAATATAATGGTAATGAGCTTAGATTATGATTCTCAAAATATTTTAACTGTTTTTTTCACCATGACAGTCAACCCTGCAAATGTTTCCTCTATACAAATCTCTTTTTTGTTCTACTATTTTGTTGGTATCAAATGCTTAGCGTACTATACAAGAATTGAAGTTTTGTCTTGCTGATTTGCTGAGGGTTTTTCTTCAAATTCATATTTGAAATTGTAGTACACAGAAAAAAGACAAGACAGACACATTCCAGCCTACAAACTTTCATACACGTTTTTTTAGTAAATGCATTTGTCTAACAGTGGTTAATACAGAGGTGTGTAAACTGGAGTTCATCCACATATTTTCTCCTCATTGATCCAGTTGATCTGAAAATAGATGAGTAAACTCTCAGCCGCATTTCAAAGAGGTGATAAACTGGGTTAACCTGTGTTACTGTGAACAGAAAATTCACCTTTGATCTTTCATGTAAAGTCTTAAATAAACAATTTTGCGAGAAAATCACCTGTATGTGATTCCTGGTTCATTACTGTCACCTGCGAGGTCATTAGCAAATTTAGCAGACATCAGAAACAATATATGTCAGAGAGAGAGAATATAACTGAATGGATCATTTTGCTTGTGATGGCTCATATTATGATATAATGTTTAGAAGTTGAGAAGAGTTGGATAATTGATCTTCGCTAAGCCCCATCCTCCTTAGTTACTGTTGCTACGCCTGCCAAACTTTCCATTCTTGCACTGCATTTATGCAGTTTACAGTGATAACTGTGGCAGATTTAACACTGAAATTTGAAATAATTGTTGAAACACGAGGTCTGTGAATCCTTAGAAATGTAAACAACAGCAGTTTCTCATTTCTAGCTGATAATTCTGGATTTTGGCGACTAAACTAAACTAAACTCACAAAGTGGTGTAAACTAATGTTAACTCGATTTGTCAGCTGAGAAGTCTCCAGCTGACGTTTTAATGTTTCCATCTGACACATTTTAAAACAAGAACCCTGTGAAAGTGTAAATGTACAGTTACCTAGCAGCTGCATGGGATGTAATGTTAATGCTAAAAGACTGAAGCTAAAACTACATCTCAGCAAACATTGGTTGGATGGTGAAATACAGCAGGTATATTTACATGATACATGACAGAAATTAATGTGGGAAAAGGAAGCACAGGGACTCAAGGAGGCGGGGCTTAGCAAGGGGTCACTTGTACTTACTCTTATGCACACGTGCCGAGATGTGCACAACTTGCTTGAATGAATGAGAAATTCCAATCTGTTGTGATCAACAAGCTACTTGTTCAGAGATTTGAACTTATTTGACAACTGAGCCAAAATGAATGAGAAAACTGTAATACCATGTCACCTGACTTTGACAGCTCATCAGAAATAACACTAGAGGGGCGTCTCCATGAATGACATTAAAGGGGTACTTATAGCACCATAGTTTGAAGCATAGGGGTACTGACCAAACTGTTGCATTTGATGCACATCTGACCCCACATTTAAATGATATCTCATCTCCCCATGACAGCTAATTCCAACCCCCCTTTTACCTCATCTGACCTTTGTTTGCTAGCACTGGTTGGAGATGGGGCCTTTATTTGAATCCCAGCTATTATTTGAGAACTTCTGGTATTTTGAATTTCAGAAGTTTTAGACCTGGATTTCTGCTTTCTCATCGATGGTTGTCCTTATCCACATTTACTTCTCTATCCCCTGTTCACCCACCATTCATCAATCCCCACATGCTTGTGCCTGATACATGCATGTGTGTGAGTGTGAGTGTGTGTGTGTGTGTGTGTGTGTGTGTGTGTGTGTGTGTGTGTGTGTGTGTGGTAGAGGTTGCCGGGCAGCGGAGAGAGAGGTCACAGTGGTAATGGGAAGCTCTGAGAGAGACTGACAGGAGTGTGCATGTGTACATAATCTATTAATTAAAGGCGAGGCAGCAAAACGAATGGGGAACCTTTTCCTCTGTGATATCTCCACCCACACCCTCCCCACCTCATCTCATCTCATCCCCCATCCTCCACCACTACTCCTCCCCCTCCTCACCCACTCACACACTCCAGGTAGGCAGAGAAAACACGCAGCGAGACATTTATTGGGAGATTAAAACCAAATCTTCCAGATTGCCATATAAAAAGGTAATTTACAATATTAAACTGACTTTTATCTATATGCAAATGACTCCCCCTCCCACAACCTATTTGAATAATTTATGTGAAGGTTTTTTGGGGAAGTGAAGTGAGTGTCTTTCCTCTCCATCTAAAATAACTCAGTTATGCTATAAAGGAGACTATTACCTTCCTCCTCCTTTTCCCTTCATCTTCCATTTCAGTTTTTCTTCTTTATTTCTTTCAATTACACCGACAGCTTTCCCTTCAGGTTGAGCAGTGAGGGCAGCCAACATTCACAGCTTATTGCCCTGCTTCCCGGTTTCGTTTTCAGCCCATGGGCGTTCCCGTCTTCCTTTCTTTCCTTTTCGCCGTCGAGTGCAGTGACGATTAGGTGCGGCGGGTTCCTCTGGGCTCCGTTCGGCTGAATGTCATACATTGAGACATCAGGCTGCTGCTGCTGCTGCTGCTGGTAATTTCATCTCCTATGCTGCCCCTATTTGTTGTCATTTCTTGCTTCTTATCAGCTGTGACTTGCATCTTCAATACCTGAGCTGTCAGTTTGCTGTTGACTGATCTGAATGAGAGTGTGTCTGCTGATTATCATGTGGCCTCATCACATCTCTGTCCTCTCTGTCCCTGCCGACACTACTGCTACTGAAGGGCCGCAGCCATCCTAGAAAACATGAATAAACTATAGATTTGGTTCATTGAGTCTCTCCCAAAAGCAAAAGTACACACTTTTCCTCTTACCTGTGGTCATTTTTATCCATGTAGATAGTTTTGGTGTGAGTTGCAGAGTTTTGGAGATATCAGCTGTAGAGATGTCTGACTCCTCTCCATTATAATGGAACTAGATGGCATTTGCCTTGCAGTGCAAAAAAGCTCACTAAAAAATATGTTTGAAAAATTCAACAGCAATGTCTCCTTCCTGAAATCATGACCCAGTTACTCAAGATAATCCACAAACCTTGCTGTGAGCAGTTTCATGTAGGAACTATTTTCATTTTACCAAACTACACTCACTAACTATATCATTGTGTGGAAGGAAGCATGCATCTACTCATAGTAGAGAGGCTTGAGATCAGTTCTCCAAGACTCCAACAGGAGGCAGGGCTGAGCAGATTGATCATCCGTGACGTCGACGATGGTGGCACGCTGCTGCTAGATACTGGCTGGGAAGGTTTGTTAGCATGCAACTTTACCAGCCAGTTTTTCCTCAATTTTTCTCTACTGGAGAGTTATTGAGGCAAATAAAGTTGTAAAAGAAACTGTACTCGACATTCAAATGCATCGCATGCACCGCAATCTGATCTTCACTGGTGTTTTAGAAAGCAACGTTGACAACCCAGAGAAAGCTCTGAAGGAGTTTGTTAAAACTTCCAACGGATTCAGTTGATAACAGCACATTTCAGTGCATGCACCACCTGGACAGCACAATGTAATCACTTCCATGTGTGGTGTGCGTGATCACCAGAACTACAAGTTGTCCACAGCTAATCTTGAATACTAATATTTTTGGTGCACCTTTATGGCTGTATGCTGAAAGACATCTGTGATTAAGAATTCTTGAAAGATCTTTTTAAAGAAAACTCTTTGTTTTGACTTTTTGCTTTATGTTTTTATTGTCAGAGGCATTATATTTTTATTCTTGTGAACATTATATCTCAAGAACGCCTTGAGGGAATTTCCTCTAACTCTGCACAAATGACAACTTCAGAGATGAAATGATTAGATTTTGGTGGTCAAAGATCAAAGGTCACTGTGTTTCTCACTGGAAATTATTCACTGGAATCACACATGTAGAGTGAGAACTGGCACTTTGCCAAAAAAATACACCTTTTATGCCTTTTATTAAATTCCTTCAAAGTTTCAGGTCAATATAGTGGTAAGTTCCATATTAAATTCCTTCACAGTCTTCACTACATAGATTATATGAGTCTGGACAGACATGGATGTAAACTGTAACTTGACTGGTCACCTTTATGTGACCATTGACAGCTGACGTCTCACTCTTCTTAACCGGCCACTAGGGGGCCACAAGTGGCATTGCAGTAGGTGCTTCACCATCTGTTGCCTGGTGGGGATCTCTGACCTCTGATAGTTGCTAAATTTGGACATAACAAGCATAAAATCTGGCTTATGTGCTGCCCATGATCTCTGGTGCTTGAGGGTGAAAGCCTTGGGCAGGTTAACACCAGGTTCTGCCATAAAAAAATGTCCCCTGATTTGAAGAGAAGGGGGATATTTGGATGATGTGGAGCCTGTAACTGAACTGAAGAACCAACGAAAACACTGAAACAAAAGCACAAGGTCATAACGCAGTAGCCTACATCATTCACATTAACTGACCATTAATGTTTGAGCCATCACATGCACCGCCTGTTAAATACAAAATTTGTCACCATTTAGAGAATCCAGGGGCTCACAATGAGCAGAACAAATGGGAGCAGCTTAGATTCCATTTGAGCAGCAAAGTAAGAGCTTTAGAAAAAAGTCTAAAACATTACTGCTGAGTGCAGAAACAAAAACATCTCCCCCTCCCATCCCCCACACCTCCCTCCCTCCCTCCACCACAGAACACGTACTTAAAAGCAACCGTGGCTAAATGTGATGACAAGGACAAACCCCCTCCATCAGATTTCATTTCTATACAAATCAAGCTTGTCTCTGCTAAACACACAAGAAAGTGATTTGAATGGGCTCTTAAAAGTCTGCTGACAGGCTTAAAGCTGTGATGATATGGATGGTAAACTGCAGTGCACCACCATGAGCTGGCTGCACTGTATATCAGCTATATATGAACATATATATATATATTTTTTTTTTTTCTTGCCAAAAAGTCACTGACAGACAACAAAATGTACAGTATGTTATCCTACACAATGATGGCACTAATGTTTGGTGATCTGATCATAAATGGACAGCTCTTGGTATGTGAGTTCTCACCTGGCATTATAATGCATCTCCAGATGCATCTCAAGTGCACACTTGAGATTAGATCTCACTTCCCCACTCTGTATGCAGGCTATTTTGTCAGAGGAATGTCTGATACTTTCCTTTTTTCATGCTAAACTCCTGTATCTGCCTGCATGAGCCTCATGTTTTAGCCGGTGAGATGCTCTCTGGTGCGCTATGATTTTATACCTGAAATATGGGCAGGGCGCACGCTTTAACTTCATCTGACTGTGTTGAAATCTGATGTTTTCACATCACAAACGACTAAGGGAGGCATTAATGACAGAGTCAGAAATGGTAAAAATGTGAGTCCCAGCGCACCACGGAGCATCTCTCCTGCCTGCCAACAACACAATGTTTCTTCAAGGAAAGAAACAATAACATAATGTATGAGATTTAATATCCAATTTTCAAGAAGGTGCAAATAATTAAGAATTCACTGATGGAGTTTCACTTCCCTGGTCTGTATACAAATAAACACATTTTAA
>JAJHUR010004103.1:1940-43701 GCA_027495735.1 Lutjanus campechanus | reverse complement strand
GCAACATCTGGTCTGCATTGTTTTGTTCAACAAGTCAAGCAGACGAGCACACAGAATCGTCCGCGGTCTCCGAGCTGGATGCTCACTGGGAACGAGCCTCTGGGTCATACATAAATACTGGTGGAATTAATTAAAATAACATGTCGAAAGTCCTCAGTATCAAGCCCGCATTCATTTTCAGCCACATCTGTGATTCAGTTTATGTATAATATATTAAAAGGGTACTCCATCAAATTTAGTAACCTTGCAGGACTGTTTTATTAGACTGCATTAGATTTAAATATGAGTGGAGATAATAAACCGGACGGTGAGTTTATGTTTCACGTATTGAAAAGCACGTCAAGTTACACGTTTATTAAAATGAAAGCTTGGAAGAACAGAAATGTTAAAGAATGTTGTTTCAATTTAATTTTATTTGGGATCACCTTCATTCACTAATGTCATTTTACTACTTTAAAATTAGGTGGACTAACCCTATTAAATGAAGTCATACCCAACCTGAATAAATAAGTTGAACTAACCCTCACAAATTAAGTTTACCCAACAGAATTGCTTAATGCTGAAAAGAAAACTTTTTAATCATCTTGAAATACTTTCCATGATTTAGTGTTCATGAAAAGAGTTATTTTTGAGTGATTTGTTGGACTCTAAATCAACATATTCATCTTCCTTGTCAAAACCTGGTGACTACATCACCCACAATGCAACTGGACTGCAGAGAGTTTGAGTTTGGAGATTTGCGTGTGTCATGCATGTAGCAGCTCAGTGGAGTTTCCTTTTAAAGGAGTCACAAACGATGAGAAAGTGAAACTGAATACATTTTGTTGCACCTTTTCTTACCTCTCTTTTGACTTCAAAGCCACATAATGTCACATAATCATAAAAAAAAATACGTCAGATCACCTAAAGATTTGCATGATCACATGAGAATGTAGCTGTACACAGCATTCTGTAAAAGAAATTCAAATTAAATTGAACATTTACATGGAGAATATTGCTGGGGGGATATTATTAATGTATTGTCAATATTATCTGTTGTCAACTGTAAGTGAAACCATAACTCAATAACATGATTATATTCAGTTTTTAATACAAAATTGTGTCGTCCAGCATAGTGCTATAACTATATGTTGATCAATCAAACAAAATGAACTATTTTGATAATCGATTCCGCCTTCTAGAATGTGAAAAATGTTTCCTAATTTTTTGGACATTTTATAGATCAAACAATTAATTTATTAATTGTGAAGATCATTGGAAGATTAATGCAGAAGATGCAGCCCCAGTCCAAATTAAAGAAAACTGTAAAAAATTGTTTTTCAAGAGTTTTGTCTCGTGTAAGGCATAACAGTAGAATACAGTTCGTTGCTCCGGACCTCAGTTTGACTTCAATATTTTTATATATAAATCATTTCATAATATATATCCTTAAAGTTAGTGTGATATTGATTTAACCATCATCCAGCCCTCTTGAAGAATGTGAGGAGTTATTTGCAAAAACAGATAAAAGCTGCTCTTAAAATGAATAAACCGACACCAGATCGATCGATATTCACTTGAGCGCACAACAAACGATCGTGATTTATGAAAATTAAACATTTTTGACGTATTTTATCAATACAGTACCAGCTTGATTGATATTCCCTGGATTGCACACACACAAAAAAAACATGATTTAAAATGAATAAAAACTGAGATATCTGTTTTAAATGCACCCCTCGTACATTGTCTGCAGGAACTCAAACCCACGTAAAAGCCTCTCTGTCGTCCTCACATTTGTAAATAAACTTGATGGAGACCACTTCAGCTCTCTCTGAGGCACATCGGACGAGGATAGCCACGGCACAAAGGATCAGAAGCCTCGGTTGCAGCGGCTTGCATCAGTTCGTTGAATCGAGGTGACGAGGGGAAGACCCGGTCCTGTAAAGCAGCTGAGAGTTGTCAATACAAAGAGATGTGAGCAAATGTGTTTGGACCTTGAAGCTTTTTGTGCCGCTGAAATCTCCCTCTGCCTGCGTAGTTACCACCACCTTTCAGAAAGGTGGACGAGACTCAGTCGTTTTCCCTGTGCTCTGCTGTTGCCATAGTGACCAGGGCCGCATGCTCGGTGGTTTTTCTGTAAAGCTCTGCTTGGGTTGCAGACAGCTGGGCAATGTATGTCCTCACCCACATCATTGTTCTGTACGTGTGTGTATGTTAATGTGTGGGCGCCTGTGTCTTTGTCTGAGTAGGTGCCTCAGGTCGTATGTAACCGAGACACCGGTGCAGACAATAATCATCGCCACAGAAATGTCTCCTTTCACTCGCTTATCGTTCTCTAATCTGCAGCAAATGAGAAATGAGAGTGTGCGTCGCATATTAGAGTCTCAATTCATATTCAGATCTTGTCATTTATTTGTTGAAAACCCAGGTTGTGTCTGAGGGGACTGTCATGTTGAAAAGACGCTCCCTTCTCACCTCTTTCATATGCACAACACCCTGCACGCATACGTGAATTTGAATCACAATATTGACTTGCTTTCCTGTTTTGTTTTTTTTTTGTTTATTCCACCAAAGGCTGTGTGCGCGTACGTGACAATCTTGGGAATAGAGATCAGCTTTTTTACATTTTCACGTTGTTGTTTGGCTTATTTACTGTCACCGATCACCCCTCCCCTTTCTCACTCTAATCTCACATGTACACTTGCATACATGCCGCATGCATATTCATACTCACACCCTCACATCCAGAGCATGTAACAAATATCTATTTCACGGCCACGTGCATCTGCACACACAGACTAGATATATTTATTCATAAGCTCATTAGAGGAGTGGATTTGCCTGCTGCCATCCATCACACTGTCACCCATCCCCAGCCTGGCACACACTGACAACAGAACTGCAGGAGAGAAGTCCCTGGGATTTAGCCTCCTGGAGCCGCTGCTATAGAGAGGATTTACTCCAATAGACAGAGTCTCACTTCGCCATTTTATAGAGGTGAGATCAGGGAGACAAAGACCAGAAGAAACGCTAATCTCCAATTCAGCGTCCAAAAACTGATATTCTTACGGAGGGGGTGGGGGAATAAAACAAGCTTCTGGTCTTTTAGTGCAGTCATTGTCAACTGGTGTTCAGCAGGAGTTTCACAGGTGCACTGTGGGAGACTGAGAATGAAAAAACTGTTGATGTATTTGAGGAAGTCGCTGTGGATGTTCGTCATGTGGAGACTCAGTCCGTCGCCCGCTCTGTTACGAGCTCGTCTAGTGCAAGCTGTTGCAAGCTTGTCACCGCAGGTGCAAGAGCAGCTTTTCAAAATAAGGCACAACTGTAAAAAAAAAAAGAAAAAGAAAAAAAAGGAAATCCAACTTTTACATGAAAGAAAGTCCAGCCACTGCAGACCCGTCTTCTGTGACCACTGACCCCAACAATTGAACTTTTCAAGACTCGGGGATAAAAGGAAAACTTCCAGAGACACACTGCTGAATATGTGTGAAATGTTTTTGGAATGGAGCTGCAAGAATTAGTGGACTAATCAAGGGCAGCAGCTACTGATTATCTTCACTGATTATTTCAATGGTTAATCAATTAGTTGTTTGGTCTATAAAATGTCAGAAAATTGTTAAAAATGTTGATCAATCCAAATGTCAAATGTCTTCTTTTTGTCCACAGCTCAAAAATATTCAGCTTATTGTCATTTTAGAAGCTGGAATCATACAATCAGACGTTTAGACTTAAAAAGTTGTTGATTAATTTAATAGTTGATAATTAATCAATTAACTGTTGCATCTCTAGACTAATCTAGTAGATTGACAGAAAAACAATCGTCAACTATTGGGATAATCTGTTGTTGAATTTTTTATGCAAAAGTGGCAGAAAATACTGTTTTCAACCTCTCAAACATGGAGATTATCTGCTGAGTTTCATATATTAAAATAAATATCTTCGGACATTTAAAGACATCAACACTTTGAGATGAGACCACCACTCAGTTCCTGCTGAATGTCTGTGGGATTCTGATTATGTTTTTTGATCCTGTAGACACTCAAACTACAAACTACAGACTAGAACAAACACATAAAAAGGTTTGTCCAAATGCATTTATTAGTTTCTTTTCTTTAAATTTACATTTAATGTAAATTTAACTTCATTTTTTCGCCTTCATTCACTGAGACTCCCCTGATCTGTTACGTCCCTATTTTGATTTGATTATTTTGACAATCGATTAATTGATTTAGTCATTTTTCATGCAAATTGACATAACTTCGGGCTCTGGAAATTATACAGACTAAATAATTAATCAATTAATTGCGAAAATAATCAGCAGTTTTTAATCAGTAATGAAAATAAGTTAACTTTGCCCCTTTAGGTGTATCAAAAAAAAAGATTGCATCATTCATTCACTCAATAACTATGGAAATTAGGGCTGCAACTAACGATTATTCTTATCGATTAATCTGTCAATTATTCTCTCAATTGTTCGATTAGTTGTTTGGTCTTTAGAACATCAGAAAACGGTGAAAAATGTCAATCAACTTTTCTCAAAGCCCAAAATGACATCCTCAAATGTCCACAACCCAAAGATATTCATTGTTTTCTAATAAAAGACTAAAGAAACCGGGAAATATTTATGTTTAAGAAGCTGAAATTAGAGAATATAGACCTTTTTTTTTTCTTAAAAAACAACTCAAACGGATTATTCTTTTATCAGAATAGTTGGCGGTTCATTTGATAGTTGACAACTAATCGATTATTTGATTAATCTTTGCATCTTTCATGGAAATGTAAGAATTTTTCTGCAATTGCAGTTTTTTTATTGACTGACACATTTCATAGATTATTTATGTGTAATATTAACTAGTAATTAAATTGAAGATGTTTGTGTTGTAAGCCTTGTCAGGCAGCACACATCACGTACGTCAGAGCTGCTGTCATGGCGGTTGATCCAGTCGTGGATGACTCTGGTCCCTTCTCCTTCCTCCTCCTCCTGGCTGTCAGTTGTAGTTTCTCAGTGTGGCATCTGCGCTGGCTCTCTTCCTAGATGTGGTCAATGAGCGGACTCCTCTCCAGACCATACCGACACAGCATTAACACTCGCACACATCTACTTCACACACGTACACACAGCTCTGGAGGAGTTCTTTATTCCCTCTGCCAAGGGGATTTTGTTTTTGTTTGTTTGACTGTGTGTTTGTTGGTGAGCAGAATAGCTCGAATCCTGACAGCAGATTGCACTGAAGTGGTAGAAAGTTTAGACGGCGGGATGAGGAACAAGTGGTTTGTTTTTGGTGCAGATCAGGATCAAGTTGGAGACCTTGTCAAGGAATTCGTGTGACTGCAGAATATGTAGTTCATAAAGTTTGAGTCTGAGCTGTTCGTAAGCGCATCAGGACGTCAAATATCAACGTTTTTGGTTGGTGAAACATCTCGATCACTACAAAACAATGAGAAAAATAAGGAAATACAGGCAGAGGGCATGGTGTCAGATTCAGCCACACACTTCTAGTTATCTGTTTGGTGATACTGTTGGATGCATTGCTATGAAATTTGGCACACATATTCTTGTCCCTCTGTGGATAAATTGAAATCACCCCTCACCTTTCATGTAACACCGTCATCACGTCAACATTCTTTGGTTTATGCTCAAATACCTGCAAAACTAAAGACGTCTGCATCAACCTCAGCTCTAGATTGTTATCATGCTAACGCGCTAAACTAAGATGGTGAAGACACTGATTGTAAAATAAAGATGGACGATAGAACTGCAACAATTAATCGATTATTAAACGTTTATTAAATTAATCGCCAACTATTTTCATAATCAATTAATTAGTTTGAGTAATGTTTTAATGAAAAGAAAGTCAAAAATCTCTGATTCTGGCTTCGTAAATGTGAATATTTTCTGGTTTCTTTACTCTTCTGTGACAGTAAACTGACTATTTTTGGGTTGTGGACAAAACAAGACATTTGGAGACGTCACTTTGGGTTTTGGGAAACACCGATGAACGTTTTTAACCATTTTCTGGCCTTTTACAGGCAAACATCTATCAATCAGAAAAATGGCTCTAATGGATGATGCGTCTCCACTTCCCTTTGCTGTCCAAAAATTAAGCCAAAATATCCCAGCTACGAGAGCTGCCATCTAATGTTGGTGACGTCATTTGGAGTGTTCTAGCTTCACTTTTGGCGAGCCGTCATTGTGTCCATCTTTATGTCAATGTGAGCATGTTAGCATGCTGATTTTAGCTCACTGCTGCGCAGGTAAAGCCTCACAGAGCCGCCAGCATGGCTGTAGACTCTTAGTCCTCTTCAGATAAAATGAAGAATTAAATGCTCCTTTATGTCTTGAGAAACTCTGCCACTGATTTATATTATAAAACCCTTCAAAAGATATTAGATTACCATTATTTGGGGGGGAGTCACTAAGCATAAAGCAGAGCCGCCTGAGTTCCTGAAAAGTTGACATTTTGAAGACAAATGGCTCGAAGACTGGACAGTTTTGGTATCTGTTTTTATGCAGATAAGGATGGAGGATGAAAATTTAATGTCTGTTTTTTAAAATGGCAAGTCGAGAGGAGTGTGCTGCCTGCTGCTGCCTCCAGGCATTAACTCTAAGTGGTTTCTATTATACTGTACAAATGTTTTATCATGTTTTTTGCATTGACCAAAAGTCTGCTGCTGCAGCGTCTGTCTGTCTTCACATACACTAAGACAAAGAGTATATAGACAGATAGACAACTCTACTCTCCACCCAGTATACACACCGACACTATACTGACATTAGCTGTAACATGAGCCCCAAACAGAAGTGGTGCCTGTTCCTGTTCTGCAGTCATTGTTGCTTGAACATATGTTTCAACTGCTGCTCGTGGCTTCCTGCTCACCCCGCTGTGGTTCAGCACAGTGATGCTTCATCAGATAGCTTTGGACATGTGCGCTCACCCACAATAAGAATGGGTAACAGCTCCAGCATACAGTGCATAATCTGTTTTAAACCCTTATTAACCAGATTAGTCAATTAAAGACAAATTATGCCTCACGAGTGCAAACATTTCCAGGATTTGTTTTTACAACACTTCAGATCTTATAACCATTAAGTCCTAACTTGAAGACTTTTGACTTGAAGTGAGTCAAATGAAAGTATTGTAAAGAGTTCAGTCAACTCAATAAATCAAGTTTCTAAAGAAAATTGATCAGTGTATTAGCAGACATGCATTGTTTGAGAGTTAAAACTCTCCTGAGACCCTTCTTATTTGTGGTTTGAAGGAAACATATATGATGAAAAGCTTGCACGTGTCTCTAACTGTTGCTTGTTTTCACAATAATGTAAATATTGCAAAGAACGATGAAGGTCAGCACACTGTGAAAAGTGTATTTTGTTAATAGTCGATGTAATTTAATGTTCTGAATGAGTCTAATTCAGCGTTCTGCTTTAGTTTTGTGGGTTAGAACAGCCTGAAATTACACCCATTTCATTTGACCTGCTCGCCTTGTTACAGTAAAAGCGCATCAGTTGGGTTTCTCTTCTCATAACGTCCACGTCTTTTCCAGATTTTTTCCCCCTGCATTTGAGCCACCATTTTCACTTGATGACTCAGAAAATACACGAGGAAATTATATTTTGTTATTAAATAATTCATTATATGACATACATTGTCCACTTGAATCGTTGTTTAAGTTCTTTTTAACTTACCGAACCAATTGTTGTTATTGTTGCATCATGCCAACATTATGAATTATATTAAATATATTTAACAAACAAAAATAACACACTAAGATAGCTATAAGAACGATTTTTCTTGAGCAGTATTTTAGTTTTGAGTAAAGCAAATAATCTTAAGTTGACTTGTCTCAAATGTAAGTTGCATTAATGCAAACTGTTGATTTGAAAGCAGTGAGACTACTGATAATTCACTTTTCTCCATGTATTGAAGTCAGTCTCTACCTTCTTACAGTTAAAATGCAGTAAATTCACTGTGAGCAGTTTCACATTTTGTCTTTGTGTGAACTCAAGAAGTGACTTTTCAAATCAAATTAGTTGTTGTTCATCGCCCAACTGGGCAAGTGGTATTGATTCATTTTTGATGCAATAATGGCAGAAAGTTGCATTTTCAGTATCTAAAATATGGAGATTTCCTGCTTTTCTCTGTTTATTATCATATTTAACTTCCCTTTTCCATTAATTATAAATGAGTTTGGGTGTGCGCTGGAGAGAGTCCTGATCAAACCCCTCTGAGGCTTATTTTTTGCACTTCTCCATCACATTTTATCTTCATTTATGTATATATCAAGTTGAATTTTTTTAAATGTGTAAACAAATAAAATTAGGATCGTATATATTTGGGTTGTGCACTGGCAAAACGAGACATTTAGAGACATCACCTCGGACTATGAACACTGGGATCATTACTTTCTGGCATTTTATAGACATCGCAGCCCTAAATTAACAATTAAGACAGTTAACTTTGTTGATGTTTGATAACCGCTAATAATTTGTGCAGGAGCAAGTAAAAATTGAATTCATGCAAGTAGATTTCTGACCTACTTGCCTGACTGAGAGAGTGACAGTAAAAAAATGATTAACGCCCTGTTTTTACATGATTTAGTTGATGTTAACTGCATTTCTTTGTGTCCAACATCATCACAGTAACTATTTAAAGGAAGTGAAGGCTTTTATTAGACTCAGAGAAAAGATGCTTAGAAATATGTGCTGATTACAGCTGCTTTGGAGGTCACACCTCTATAAAGTGATGGTTTTTTTGTTGTTGTCTCAGAGTAACAAAAGTCACTCTTTGTCTGCTGCGTTTATTTAAGTTTTTAGAGAATCCGCGACACGCAAGCTTTGCAGTTTTGTGTTAATCGTCAAAACATTAAAAGACAGAGCGAGTGTGGGAAGCATCACGGCAGCATTGTAGTCGCCGCGGAGCGATTTTACGGCAACGTCCTCGCAAAGTTGTCCAAGGATGCCACTGAATGGATGGTTTTGTTTGGCATCTCTTAGGTTCAAGGGTACAAAGGCTCATCCGCATTGTGAGTTCTTGTCTTTAGTAGACCTTGTGCTGCTGCCTGAATGTATGCACTCAAGATACTATAAGCCAGTCTGGGTAGCAGCGCTTACAATCCCTGTGCCGCCGTGACCAAGAACCCAGAAAAAGATCGTGTCACAACCACCACCCCCGGCTTTCAACATGCAACTCTCTCTCTCTCTCCCTCTCTCTCTCGCTGAATATCTTGTCGGAGGGACTCGTTTGATGTCTCAGACTTTGTGCTTGAGTCAGGCGCGAGAACATTCCAAAAATGGATCTCATTTGCATTTCTCGGTGTGATTATGACACTGGACAAATAGACACAACAAGCTTGTTTTTTTACGCTCCGTCCTTCCTGTTAAAAAGTGCATCTTGTTCGCTACTTTGGTCGTGTTGTGAGTGAAATGCAGGTCCTATACAGAGGGAGCGTGGCGATATTTACACATTCGTGGTTGGTTGTGGTTCTGCTGTGTGTACCTGACTACCCATGCTGCTTGTTTACTCGTGCTTTAGCTTTATTTGACCCAAAGCTGCCTTAGAAAAAGCTTGAGGATGTTTTCATTTTATCAGTGTTGCTGCTTCAAGTTCATGAGCTCTCTGTCTTCCTCCCTTTTCTTTCCTGTCCCTGTCACTCCTCTCTTTCTTGTCTTCTTCCATCTCTCTGTGTGTCTGTGTGTGTGTGTATATATGTTGTCTCCTTCTCTATATGTGTGTGTGTGTGTGTGTGTGTGTGCTTTCTGCTCCCAGCCCCTCTGCGGAAAGCAAAGTTTGTGGAGAGCCCTCGCATTCCACAATCAGAGCTTGGCTCCCCTACATACACCTCCACCACTGCCAAGAATCCAGACCTGGACACATACTGCCCTGGTAAGTTTTTTAGCCAGCTCATCCCTCATTACGTTAGGGTTGTTCCGATACCAAAAACCCCGTATCGCAAAGTGCCTCTGATACTGCAGCGAGTTTGTGCACCGATCCGATACCACGTAATGTATAAGCCCAGATTTTATGGTCAGTGGAGGAGAGAAACAGCAGCTTTACTGCAAAGTTTGTGTTACTATAGCCGGCTCGTGGTAAACAAAAGGTCTCTGGAGACAGGAGGAGGAATAATCTGGTGAAATTTTTATTTCCCAGTCGAAGTTTCTTCAGGAGTTGCAGCTGTCTTAGCGAACATAAGGCCAATGCTGCAAACCTGACTAAATTGCTGACTGACTGACGGTCGGTACTGTGAATACTCGGCTCTGTTGTGTGTTATTTCAGTCTTCATTTCCTGATTGTACAGCAGGTAGATCTGATCAAGAAACCTGATTGGTCAACCAGACTTTTTTTTTTTATAATTAAAATCCAGATGACAGTGCTCTTCTAACTTCATTATTCATTATGCAGTTATTTTTTTCCACAAACAGTGAATAGTTTTGCAGATCACTTCTTAAGTTTGCAGCTTTTCCTATGGAACTAAATTCTCTATTAAAATGTTTCACTTTGATTGTCAACAAAACGAGTAATAAACTTCTGGATTATTATCAAATGTTTTTACTTTATACCTCAGTTTAAATATATCTGCATTACCCCTGTATTTTTTCATCTTTTTCTTCATTTAAATATTAATTATTATTTATTTTCTTATTATGTCCATATTATGTTTTATACATATATATATATACATTGCAATCTACAGTGGACCTAATAGAGGGTATTTCTAATAGCTGTTTAAGTAACATTTATAGAATAATTAAATCATCTTTTTTTAATTAATATAATTTATTGTGCTGTTAGATTTCTGCAGACTGCCCCTTTAATTCAGGTGCAGCCTCCCTTGTGTGCAACAAGCCGACGAATAAGGGATTTTGGAATTAATTTCATTACCTTGTTTGGACTTCTCAACGCTCTGGAGTTATTTGAAATGTTTGGATCACACAGAAACCCTGTTCAGCATCCTTCACCAGCTGTGCCGGTGAGTCTGTGACACTAGATTTAAAAATATGTGAAGAAAAATAGCAGATATCTTATTTACAGCAAGTTCTACTGACACAACTGATTATTTTCCAGTGATTTGTCAGACCCTGTGAGTTTCCAGGGAAACAGAGACAACAGTAGCAAAAAGTTTTTATTTTTAGAGCAAAGTGCCCCACAATATACTGTATATATATATATTTTTTTGATTCTAGCTTTTATTTTGTTGGTAACCTACTGCATAATTGCAATATTACACGAGAAGGTGAGTTTTAATGTCATTACTGTTTAAAGATGCTGACCTCATCGCCGTCATGCTAATGATGACGTTAAAGCTCATCCTCTCATGTAATATTGCTTAATTTGATTCGTTTTTGTGGAGATGTGTGGTAAATTCCAGAGTGGACGTCCTTCTTGTGTGATTCTGAACTGGATTAGTTTTGGGGTTGTGGGGGAAAACAAAACAGACTCTTTACTGAGTGGGTTGAACTCTGAGATTATTATTTTTTGTGGAAAATGCACTGGTATCGGATCTGTACTCAGAATCGCCCCAGGTTCAGGTATCAGAATCAGTGTGGGGCAAGAAAAAATGGTATCAGAACATCTCTACATGTCATTGTGTTACTTTTTGCATGTTGTTTCCTGTCTGTGACCGCAGTAGAAAGGCTCAGAGAGAGACGGGTGAGAATTTATGCCAGTTTTCCAGTTATTCTTCCTGCTGCTGCAAAGACGAAAACATTGCTGAGGTCATTAATGAAATAGCTTTGCTGCTGGTGCCCACAGAGTCCATCCTCATTGCCTCCTCCCTCTCTGTCTCTCTAATCCTCTCTCTTGCTGCTTTCTCACTCTGCGCTGCTCCTCGGAGCTTGTTTAGGTGCACGCCTCTGTTTTCTGTTAACTTCACAGTTGGTGGTTGCTCGGTAATCCCGTGGACGGTCCAGATTTCCCTCTACCCTCCCCTCTCTCCCTATCTATCCCCGTCAAACCCCTGCTTGTCTTTCCCCCCCTCCCGTCCTCGCACAGGGAGGACAGTAAAGCGGGTCACTCGAGGATAGGGTAGTGCTCTGCTGAGATTTGCTTCTTGTAGCCTACTGTATATCTGCTTTCTCATCTTGCCGCTCCTCTTCCTGTTGCCGCTGAGAAGTGCAGTGTTAGCTTCCCGACCTCTCGTGCCGGCTCGACCTCTGGCGGCTGCGCGGACGTCTCAGCAGAGCAGGACAATGCCGCAGGTCTGAGGGTTTAAATCTTGTAACTCAGGAGGAAAATGGTCGACAGAGTGCTGCCAGCCTTCTCCGTCTGTCAACCTCTTCTGCTGAGTCTCTGCTCAATGGGAGCTCTAAGTAGGTGATCTGTGCATAAAAAAACATGTTTTTATAGTATTTTTTAGTCATGTAGAAGTCTAAATAGCATGTAGCACCTTAGGATAGACCCTTTAGTTCTGGCACTTTGATGAAAAACCGATGACCCTGGTTTTATTTTGCATGAATCCTGTGAAACTGACTGTGGAATAACCTATCAGTTGTGATGAGCTCCTGCAGATGTGACATTTCAGGGTTGAAATGGTAATCTCCAGCGCCATTGAGGCAGGAAAACAGTTGATTACAAGCAGGAATTCGCTGTCTGCGCAATAACAACTCGAACCGGGGAGGAAGCAGGAGGGCTGAGATGAGTTTTCCGGGGTGAGGACTCGCACCTCCCAGGTGGACAGATGGACATCTTAGCTCTTAACAAGGGCTCCCTGGCACGAGTCACAGCAGGGCAGTGACTTAAACATCTGATCGCATGCCAGTCCACACTCCACGCCGCTGACACTGTCTGTTGCCGGGGGGGAGTCAGGTATCACATGATTTTTTATGGCCCACAAAAGAAATTTGCGGCGTCATAAATATGGTTTGTGAATATTTTGTGAGATAGCTTGTAAAATTCACCCCCAGCCGTCCTCCTTATATAAATCAGAGTGAGAGGTTTTCTAATGATGTTATAGCTCAGCTGTCCTACAGTATTTACTCAGGCTGTATTACGATCACAGAAATTTTATATCACAACACCCATTTATCAGTTAAATACAAATACAAAGACAAAATACACGAAGTGTACATACACAAAAATACACAGGATGGACAAGGTGCGCCCAGTGATAATGTAACTAAGATAAGATATTCCTTTATTAGTCCCACAGTGGAGAAATTTACAGTGTTACAGGAGCAAAGTGGATAACAAAATTATAAAGATGCATCAATAAAAAATCTAAAAAATCAAATATAAAAATGTAAGCAAGAGGAAATAATAAAAAATATGAACAATTTGAAAAAAGGATATATAAAAATAGAAATAGGGATACTATAAACAGGGGAAATAAAATATATATATATACATATATATGTACTGTATATATATATATATATATATATATATATATATATAGATATAGATATATATATCAACTCATATATGAGTAGTCCTTACATGCAAAGGACAAATAATAAAAGGTAAAAGATGATAAGAAAGAAGAAAAGGTTTTATATCAGAATTGTTTCTTTGTGGCTTTGTCCAGACCGCAGACAAATCAGATTTGTCTCTCAAATCAAATCTTTAAGACAAACAGCCCACTCTGTTATTTGTAAGTGATCAGACTGGATTTGTGTGTCAAGACCTCAGAAACCTAAATGCATGGGTTGCTGTGGTAACGACATAGGTGTCTGTAACTACGCACGCTGGCGACGCGGCTTTCCCAAGGCGGAAGCATAAGAAGTTGAGATGCATCATCTCGGCCTCCAAACAGTTGTGCTGTCAAATCGGTGCAGAACAACTCCTCTGTCGGTTTATTTAAGTATCTGTCCACGGATCATTCCGCTCTGCCAGTAGCAGCATAGCAGTACTTCTGCCTCTTTGGATTAGACGTTATAATTTTGTGTTGTTTTGAATCCAATCTGAGCAGCCGGAGCGTCAGGAATGAGACACATCTGTAGAAATCTGATTTCACTGAATCACATCTCAAACCACCTCCAAATGGGGCTTAGATCTGACTTGAAAAAGTTGCATTTCATGTGTTGTTGTTTTTTTTTGCAGTTTAGACTTTCAAAAATCAATCTTGATATGTCAAAGAATGAATTTGGGTTGGCAGTTTGAAGAAGACCTTTGTCTCAGCTGCTAGAGGGGCGTGTCGGTGTCTGTGTTTGATTTACGGCAACTTGCAGGCTGAACCCCAGCAGGGGAACGAGACACAAAGTAAACAAACTTGCTCTGTAGCTTCCAAGTCATGAGAAAATGGTGTAAGCAGTGATATTGAGGAGCGAGGACCACATCAGCATGGACTATGCAATGGACTAAAGTGATACTTGCTTTTATGTTTATATGCTGTTTAATGAGCGGTATTATTGGCTGTATGGAAACTAGCTACCTCTCAGTGTAGAGTGAGAACTAATGGTTTTCCAACAAATTAATGGAAAGACTTGGGGCATGTTCATAAAAAACAAAAAATCTAAAATATACATTTTCCCTTTTGGCTTGGACATGTGATTTACTGAACAGATATTTATCCTGTAGCAGAAAAAAAAGGAATTTAATTTCTGTGGGAGCTCATGATGCCAAACAGACGGGACTAGCGCTGAGTATCGTTCAAAAATTTTCAATTTTTGATACCAGCTCCTGTAAGATAAAGGTAAATAAATCTATTTACCACAGTGTGGTTGAACTTAAGTTGTCCGTTTTAAATCTTGAGGTCTATGTTTCAGCACCTTTTTTCTCTCAAAGCAGTTTTACAACATAAAATATAAACCACAACTTGGAAAAGACGGCATTTTTTGATAAACAATAGTTTTGAAGCGATTTGGTCGGTGCTGTAAATGTATTGAGGTTTGGTAGGATAGCATTAAACACAGAATACTAATAAAATAATCATATTAAAATACACAAGATATAATAAATATTAAGCCAATTTAGGCAACAGTTAAAAACAAACTGCTCCAAAGGGTTACTACGCAAGAGTTGTGACACGGTTTTTGTCAAATTTTCTGGAAAATCTTAGTGGATGAAATAACAAGATAGTAATGTGTATTTTTTTGGTTATTCTAGAAAATGAAATACCTGACATATTATGGTACTTTATCTTATTGATGCAATAATCAGATAAACATCCAGTGTGAACATAAAGCGATCCTGCTCATTGATGGCAACGTTGACCACGATGCACCCAGAAATGTTAAAGGAACAGACAACAAAGTGAAATCAATGGTCTCAGTGTGTGCTGTATGACATCATATCACCCACTGCTAACCCGGTCCCAGTGTGCGTTCATGTATAAAACAAACAACAAATGCTTTTGCATAGATAAGATCACCACCGTGCACACGAGGAATGTGAAATTCACTCCTCTGATCTCTTGATTAGCCTTCCAGTGTCTGGTGTCTTCATGACATGCATACCTATTTGTGCTTGTGTGATCATTGCTATTCATATTTTCTTGACCCGAAGCTCTAAGATACTGTAGGTGTGACGCTACCTTATTTTCACCTTTTAATCAATGTGCATCATCTCTTCTTCATGTATTCTTCACACTCAGCCTTTAATCTTTATCTTTCCAAAAACATGCGTGAGTTACTTTTGGGGTTCTGGTCATTTGTTTTAAAGACGCATTTGCTCTCTGTGGACTCGCCCCGCTAAAGTAAAAGTTAACGTTGCCCAGGTATAGAGGTGAAATAAGAGCCACCACATGGCATGTGTTGTCTTACCTGCGGCCCGGGCCTATTAATACCCTCTCCCTCTCTTGTGCCTGTCCAGTCCCCCTGCGTGCGGCACACATGCTTCTCTCCTCCCTCTTCTCTCGGTGCGTGAGGGCAGATCTGTGGACGGCCAGGGAGAAACAGATGCGCTTGCACAGAAACACATTCCTAGCTGCGCGCAAAGATAGTTGCTATGGCAACCATCTGTCTCCTTCGCAGCTCAGGAATCCAATGGAGAGGGGTGTGCGTGTTCATGCGTGTGTGTCTGTGTGTGTGTGAGTGTGTTGGAGAGCTGGCTTCAGGAAATAAGAGATGTGATTTATGCTTGTGTGTGTGTTTTTTTTTTCATATTCAAATTGTTATCATTAAGGCTCTCATGGTGTCACTGTCATGAGAAACGCCTGAAGTTCCTCTTCAGAGGAGTGTTATTTTCTCGATGCTTGTCATACTGCTTTGAAGTGATCAAGATGTATGTCTTCAGTGGCTTCACTAAGACACGTGTGATTGTCATAATGTGTATTTTAAGAGCGAAAAGTAGCGCTATTAATGGGAAGAGATCAATACGTATAACCACTACAATATGGTGATGTATGTATCCCCTTTGATAGTAGCTCATTAGTATCGGTTCAGTGGAAGGTTTAAAAACAGATGTGCATGATATAGATGAAACAGGAGTGCTGTAATATGTTATTTTTCTTTCTTTAGTTTCTGTTTTATTTGACAGCTCCATGATAAAAGTTGCCATTTTGTCCCGGCCATATGTTTGACTGAGTTGTAGGGGGAGTTTTTTTTGAGTATGAGAGTTTAAGGATGTACAAAGGGATTGCCTGTGTTTAGCTCAAGGGAGTTACTGTGGACTCCGGCTTCCAGATTAGAGATTTTGCTCCCACATCAAAAGAAACAAACCGCTCGCCCCTGCACAGAGTTGTCCGACAGCTGGCTGCAACAGAGACGTTGCTGTAAGTAGCAAAAAAAAAAAAAAAAAAAAAGAACAGGGGAACAGAAAGACATACTGTACAGACAGGCGGAGTGAGAGAGGTGGACAAAGATGTGAATGTAAGGGACGCAGACACACACTCACACAGAAGCAGAGAGACAGAGACAGTCAGAGCCCCTGTTTGATCACGGTCACAGCCGCAAACCCCTCAGGAGCAGTTGACTAATCAGTGCTAATGTATTCACTGCTTACTACTACCAGTCTGTCAACTGGGAAGCCTTTGCTGCCTCCATGTCCAGACACACAGGCATACAGCAGACACTGCAGCTAACACATGCAGAATTAGGGTTGGGTATCATTTGCTTTTTTCCCTGATACTGGTATTAAAACATTACTTTTAAAATGGTACTGCTGCTTAAAAGGTGCCTGAACCTAAAAAAAAGAAGAATAAAATGACATTTGATGAAATTAAAGAACAGCTTTTTTTATTTTTCAAGTGTATACCATGCATCAACTTATATATACCCATATATGCATTTGTCCCCTCCAAAGTCCTGCCCATTTTTGATCAAATTTCTCCTTTCCTGTTTCCTCGACAACACGCCACAACCATAGATCATATATTAAATAGGGATTCCACCTATGTAATACACATTGTATGGCTCCAACTCACTATTTGAACTGCAGCATTAATTTTTTGATACGCAATTGCTAAATATTGCTCCTTTAAATAGTGAGGATTTGTGCGGTGATGCGTCTCTTGTCTTTAACATCTGCACCAGAGGGCAGCTATGTCAATAGACAGCTCGGGCATCTAAACGATGCTGAAATGAGACACTGAAATCTGTGTTGCAAGTCAGCCCGGGAGGTACCGGACGTGTAGGAACCGGTGCCATATAGTAGGGATTTTTGTTGACGCTGTGCATCATTGTCGAGTAATTGCTCATCTGTGGTTTTGACAAAATTTAATGTATTTAGAGAAGGAAAGACTCCAACTATCCATTCATGAAAACAGTAATCTTGTTACTGCAGTCAGACAATATCACCAGCTCAGACAAGCTTGCTGGGGTTTAGTCCAGTTAGATTGCGGCTCAACAGCCTCTCAGAGCCAATCGACTACTCTGCTACTTTACCTGCTCTGATTGATGAGAATTGATAATTGTTATTGGATGAAAATATGATGTATCTCTGGAAGTAATCGCCTGCTAAATTGCAGTAGTGAATGTCCTACCTGTACCATATAGGCACCGGGTGTCAGTACCCAACCCTATACAGAATACATATATATAAGCTTCAGAATGGTTAGTGGATCGATGCTTTGCTTTTGTGTTCCTGCAATTTTCTCCCACTGATGACTGCGCATCTCAGTCGTCCCCTGTGATATCAGGAACAGTCATTCCATCTACCTACATCTTCTCCATTACTGCATCCAGCACTCTTCCTCAAGGGATGCACAGGGATTCGGTGACCTTGGGGGGGCCCTCGTGAACGTATCCCGTTCCACATAAAGTGTATCCAGCTGCATTACTGAGCCAACTATATCCATCTCATCAAGGCTCATACGTAATTAGCTGTTTTGGCCCTAATGTGTGCTGTGATTACCTCATTATTGGCTGCTGCTGTGTGTTTTTATTGAGGCTCGGCAACATGTCATCCCCATTTGCTTCAAAGGTCTTTTTTTTTTCCCCTCCCTCAGAAGGTGCTTGTCTCTTTTAGTTGCTCAGAAAGACTTGGAGTCAATCTAATGAGGATCCGACAGTGACCTGCCTGTCCGTCCATGAGCAAATGGAGGGAGGGGGGGGCTTTAGATTGCCTGTCCATCTGTAAGTCTTTGAACGGACGAGTGAGAGGCCACAGGCTTTTAGATGAGCTGTCTGTCTTCAGAGAGCTGGTGGTGGTGTGGTGGCGAGGACTGTCTAATGGTTGTCACTCAGGCAGGAGTCAGCGTAGCTACCTGCCAGTCTGGTCCAACCTGCCCTGCAGGAAAACGAGCGAGGGGCGGGGGAAGAAAACTGGCTCTGCCACTAGCCGTCTCTGTCTCACTGCTGTTTATTTAAACACCGGCCATCTCGTGCTGGTTCTTTCAATGTCATTAATGTCCAGGCCAATTCAGAGGCTTATACATCCAATCACGCCACTGGTTAGTCTTTATCCAACCAGCAGGGTGAGTAATTAGTAGCAGCTCCAGCTCTGAGAGTGACACTCCAGTAAATAAAGTGAAATTTAAAAGAAACTGATATAGTAGGGTCCTCTAGGACAGTCGTTCTCAACCCGTGGGTCGCATGGTTGCCAGACTTCCTGATTTTCCCAAGAGTTTTTCATTGCCTTCTCCCTATTTCCTCCCGGGATCACAATTTTCTTATACTTCTCACAATTTATTAGCAACTTTTCTTCCCCTTTAATTACCACAACCTGTTTCCGACTGGTACTGCACAGCCCTGCAGCTCTAAAGGTTTTCTGTTTCCACCCGAACAACATTACAGCTACACTAAACCAGACTTCCTGGAAAGAAAAAGAAGAATTCCTGTTTCTTAAGGAAAGTATTGAAGGAAAGAGGCATGCATTTTGTAAAATCTGCCATGTCAATTTTCTTTTAGGGGCTGGGGCAAAAAAATAAATGAAAGTAAACTGATAAATATTAGTTAATACCAGATTTGTGCAAGTTCACACCAGAGGGGCAAATTATTCTGTATTGTTTCCTGAGAATTAAAAGTAAAGTTAAATGTATTTAACATAAAAATGCTGTTGCAGTTTACTATTATTTTGTTATTTTAATTCTGTTTTTTGGTTTCGAAATGGTCCCTATTCTTGAGGTCTCAAGGTTGTCAGTACGGGGGTCAGGAGATAATTTCACTAGATGATTGTGAAGAAAAAGAAATGGCAAGCAGCTCTCAGCAACAACAGCAAGATTTTCATCAAAAAGTTTTTAAACAAAGATGATTATAAAAGCACATTTTTACAACTATGTCATCAGTAGGTATTGTTAGTTTTTAGTTTCTGAAGGCTTTTAACACATTTTTAAATTGTTTGAAGTTGTGAATCCTTGTCTGGGACAAACAAACATAAAGCAAACCAAAACATTTCATAAATTACATGTATTTCATTGGAATGTTGGTATAAATATATATTTTTTGTTTTTTTTGGTAGGATAAGATTTGTAAGCAATCTACCAGCGCTAAAAAGACAATTGCCAACATAAACCACCTTGTTCTGAACAGGCACAAGCACTTAACAAAAGGTAACGAATGCATTTTGTAACATAAAATAGTAAACTTCACAAACTACGCAGTCAAACACTAGGCATGATGGGAAATGAAGGCTGCATTTTACATTACATCGCCTGTACCAGTGATATAATTAGCCTGAGAACAGATTTTATTGAGTGCGTTTGTGAATGTCAAAGCAGTGGTCTTTGTGTTTGAGTTTTTCAGGCTGGCGGCGGTCGATTATTCTGGGGCAGTAGCGATTCAAAATGGTTGAGAACGACTGCTGTAGGCCATCGTAGCCAGGTGTTATTGAATAAAAAAACATGATACCAGCGATGACGGTTTGCTATGGACGGAAAGTTACCAGGCAACCAGGCGAAAAGATGAGGTCATTAAGGGATTTTGTGCCTGAACTCCCTCAGCTCGACGAGTGTGTGTATGTATAAGTGTGTGTGTGTGTGTGTGTGTGGTTTTTGATCATCTGATCATCACGCAGCCTCTCACCCTGGTGTTTTCTTTTCTCTCTTTGGAGCTCTCTGTAAACAGGATAGAGAGGTGGATACACACCCACTTTGTCTTGGAAAGTCGCACGCTCTCTCCCTCTCTCTCTCTCTCTGTCTCTCTCTCACACACACACACACACACACAGGTGAAGGGCGTATCTCATTACGTCACACGAGCTGCAGTAGTGGTGATGAGTGGTGCGGAAGGAAGGAGCTGTCGTCAGTGTGTGAGGCTTTTTTTTTTACGAAGGGGTTTTTGTAAACAGTCTGAAGGGCTGATTCTTGGGATTTTTGAGTTTATGTAAGGAGACACCGCACCACGACAGAAACGTCCAGCTGTGGAGGAATGTGTCGGTAATGCACAGCTCCGAGCTAAACTCAGGTAGGGTGTTTTCACAGCGCTGTCCTGAGCGCAGGTGCTGTGTATCCTGTATCCGTCTGTGTGTTGTCTCTGCTGTGGTTTATGCAAAGCAAGTGTAGCAGATGTGTGTTTAGTATTTCCAGGTAAAGAGTTGGCGGACAAGAAGACTTTAAAGTTGTTGTTTTTTTTTTGTGTGTGTGTGTGTGTGTGTGTGTGTGTGTGAAAACAAGCTGTTCTGTTCTGTTTCTACCCACCACTGACACACATTCTTTCTCTCTCTTCACTCTCCCCTCCACCTCCTGCCTGCCTCCTCCTCCTCCTTCTCCCGTCTCTCTCTCTGCCTCTGCAGGGGAGTCAAGCCAGGAGCTGGGCCCCCCTCCATCGGTGGATGAGGCAGCCAACACATTGATGACGCGCCTGGGTTTCCTTCTGGGAGACAAAGTGAGCGAGGGGCCGGCCGGTACCCAGTACAGCATGGAGGAACCCGAGGCGAGACAGGTAAGCGTTAGACGTCAGTGTTTCCCGTACCATTGTTTTAGCGGAACGGTCCACGCCCCCAACAGGACCCCCTCCCTCCTCGAAAGAAACCTGATATTTTATTTATGATATTTAGGCTACATAATTTATGTGCACTTGTTTCATTTTAGCTCATTGTTAAAGCCTTACTGCGTTTTGTTGTTGGTTGGTCCTCTGCTGTTGTGTGCTTCACCGAAGCGCACACACACGGAGCAGAGCAGAAGAGAAACCGATGAAGTTTCAAAAGTTGACGACAACCTGTTCAATACTGTAAGTTCAATAAAAGTTCCTCAACAAGAGTAATTTATTAATGCAATCTGTCTAAAACCAAGGATAGATATATGTCCACCCCACACATTTTTCTGTTTTCAAAAAAATTGCAATTTGGTTCTGGTTCTGCAATTTGAACTTTGCATTTGGCCATATTGCTATTTCAGTAATATTTGTACACCCCTGGTTTTAAGACTCAACTCATGTCTGTGCTGCAGAGCAGAGAGAAACATTAAGACAAGCGCAGTACAGAACAGCAGCTGATATTGAACTGGGATGTGGAGTTTGGTTAGTGTTTATGACAAGACATAAAAGATTAGGCAGGATATGTTTGTGGTTAGAATAGCTAATGAGAATGAATGGAGGGAAAGAGAATAACAAATAATATGTGATGATAATGACAGTGGAGGATGTGGTTGATTCTTGTGGGGTTGTCAATTGGCCATGCTGGGCCCGGGCCAATGTGTTGGAGAGAGGGCATGGGGAGACATCAGGGTAGGGTGGTGTGCAGCAGGAGGGATAAACCCACAGTAAGGCTGTTTTTGTTGTTGTTGTTTTTGTTGCAGAAGGAGAGAAAGACATAAAGGTGTCTGTGTGTTCAACTCTCAGTACTTTTGTAACTACTAACTGAGTCTCTGTGGTTTGAGGTTAAGTTTCTCTCCTGTGTCGCTGTTTTTTCTTTCAGGTGTCTGCTTTATTTTACCGTTTAATGTTCGCTTTCAACCAACAGGAGCCGTGTTAAGTTACTGCTAGTCTCGCATATCCAGAGTTCTCTCTGCAGTGCTCAGCTTTGGAGAAATGTCTGGCTTCACACATTGAAATGCCCCTCTTGTTTGCATTTCTCTAAGCCAATCACAATTGTCTTGGACGGAGCTAAGCCCAGGATGCAGCGACTGGTTGCCCCACAAAGTAGCGCTGGGGGGAACTTGTTTTAGTGGAACATTTGCACATGGGGAGCGAGCCCTCGCATTAAAATATCTAAATCCCAGAAAAAGAAAAGATAACAGCAGCTAGCTTGTTTGCGTCTGTACCAATAGTGACCCAGGTGCCCATTTAGCATTTTCAGTGTGTAGGTTACAGCTCAGAGGTTGTTGTTGTTTCTGGGGGCTTTGAAAACATGAATATTGGATGCTGCTAAGCAACCAATGGCAGGCTTATAGCTGCAGTGTGCATCCTGATTTTCTGCTTCAAAATAAAAGCTTCCGACAAACAAAACAGCAAGGGATTTTTATTATGAAAAATCTATTGGCAATGTAACATCCACAGTTTTACAGCCGCTTGACTCAAGACCAGTGTGTCATGTATGGGTCAGTGCCCCCCTCCCCATGGCCCATCCACCCCCCAAAGCAGTCAACCTGGGGGAAACGCTGGATGTTACTGAGAGACTCATTTTTGTGTGGATTTCTTTGTAACAAAAGTTGAGACTCTTTTGTCTTCACGGTGCTCTGAGTTTGCCAACAGTGCATTCAAATCTCATGATGTCACCAGTTGCAAACAG
The DNA here is from genome assembly GCA_027495735.1 of Lutjanus campechanus. Classification (NCBI taxonomy): domain Eukaryota; kingdom Metazoa; phylum Chordata; class Actinopteri; order Lutjaniformes; family Lutjanidae; genus Lutjanus; species Lutjanus campechanus. The sequence goes on along the minus strand of JAJHUR010004103.1, from coordinate 20,737 downwards.
TCACTTGGAGTCACTTTACAGGAAAACTTGTCTGGGGTTTGTGCAAGACTTAAAGGATAAAGGATTGGCACATCGAAACTTGCTTTAGTTTGATTTTTTATTGCCCGTCCTGCTATTGTTAGGGTTTATCCTGATCTAATTGTCTTACCGTGTGTGTGAGTTTGACACAGTTATATCATGAGATCATGCTTTGGAACATGAACAAACACGTAATCGTCTGATTCGATCTGTTTTGACATTCATCTCCATAATGTTCATGTAGACACTGACAGATCTTTGGAAGACAGGATCGCCAGATCAAAGGACTTCTCTGTAAATTGCCCTTAGTTGCCACAGTGCTTTGGATTCACAATTCATCAGTGCCTCTCCTCTCAGATATCTACCCACCTAATTAGATTTTCATATATACATACTCTTAATTATTTATTTTCCAGCATACTTTAAATATTTTGGATTATTTGATGTGAGATTGTATGTAGTCAGTGCATTGCCTACAAAAGATGATGGTTGGCACGCCCCCAGTTTGAGAAGCAGAGAGGGGCACCAACAGATTAAGCTAAACGATGAAGTGCTGTGGACAGAGTCTGCAACAAAAACTATTTTAAAAACTTAAAGAGGTCCACCAGAAAACAGTGTATGCCAGATTTAGTAGTGAAACCGCTGTTATATAAGCCAAACATTCCTCTCTCCAAACCAACCAAACTTCATAGGCAAAATCAGTCATTTTACCTGACAGAACACAAGAGTTGCTGGTCTTTCTCTGCCTCGATCTGTTAGTGTGTTTGTGTTACTGTGTGACTTCTGCGTTTTAAAGGGATAGTTTCAATTCACCAGTCACACAACACAAACACACGAACAAATCAAGGCAGCGACCAGTAACTCTCGTGTTCAGCGAGGCAAAATGACTGATTTGCCTTTGAAGTTTGGTTGATTTGGAGACAGCAACATATGGCTTGTATGATGGCAGTTTCCCAACACAAAAGGCTGTTTGACGGCAAGGTAAAGCAGTAAAAAATTCTAAATATAGTGTACGCTTAAACTGATACCGTCTTTTTACAGATGGAATTACAAATCCTCAAATTGTTTGTACTTTTAGCAGTACATTTTCAAGTCTGTACTTTTAGGAGCTTCTGTGTTGGTACTCCTCTCTGCTTCTCCAAACTGGGGGCGTGCCAGCTGCCACCTGCTGTGAGTAATAGACTGGCTATAGATAAATACCTCACACAGCCTCACTTCAAATAATCCAAACTATCCCTTTAAAGTTAGCTTATTGAAAGTTTGTGTTGACATGCAGCAGGTTGGGCTTAATATTTGTCTTTCTTAACAGTTACTGCACCGCAGTCTTTCAGTTTGTGAATTCTGGCAGTTGTGCAACAAAACAGCTCTTGGCACAACAGGCCTGCTCTGAGCTCTGCAGCAGATGCCCTGCTTTCTCTACCTAAACCTGATTTGACAGGTATGAATTTTCCAAATCGAGGGAGGAAAACAGTTGCAGCAGAGAGACAGAAAGAAGAGAGAGGGAAGGATAGGGAGGGGAAAAGGGGTGAACCTGTTGCTGAAGCGTTCAAAGTGGGCCCAGGTATGGGTTTGCACTAAAGCAGTGTGGATAAGCGATTAGACTGATGGACTGCCTGTGCTTGATGTGAGCGCTGCTGTAGCAGTGGGGGTGTATAAATTGAGAGAGGTTTATTCAAGCGGCTCTTTTTAGAGACGTGACTCATACTAGCACCCTGCTGCATCGTGCACACAGTACAAACTTATTATTTCAGATATCTGCCCCAAATACTGTTCTCTGGATTCCAGTTTGTTTGATTCATTAACCACCAAATATGACGAGGATTGCCTCGAGACGCCATCTATTAACAGATTAGAGTGAGCTTTTGTTGCAGTTTTTCTAATTTGCTTAGAATTTAACCATCTTTCAACAGAGAACGCAAATTACAGAAAAACAGTGGAATCACACATGTAATCTAGATATGTGCAGGATGCTGAAAGTCCGTCTTAAAGCGGTGTTTTAGATCATTTGTAGTGGGGTTGTATGAGGTACAAAAGCTAAGCAATGTGCTGCTGTGGACAGGGTCAGCAACAAAAGGTATTTTAGGAGCAATTTGTAGCAAGTTGGAGCCATAAATTGTATATAAATTGGTTATTTAATATCCAATCTGTGGTTGAAGTGAGTTGTTTCCCCCCGCGCCCTCAAACTCGAGGAAGCTCTGCAGGCTGCAGGACCTCCAAAGCTTCATAATTTGACAATAACAAGCCACGACAAGTCCTACACTGAAAGTTGATCGCCTGTTCATAACTGTCAATTGTCTGTCAAAATAAAGTTAAGCCCGTTATCCTGAAAACAAAAGCCCGCTGCTCTTAAAAAACACACTTGAATTAATTGACTCCCTGTCTCTCTGCCTGCCAGACTTCATTGGAATGTTGCTCAATTTAACCGTTAGAAACCTCTACAACTTCTACAAGATTATTAATGATTTCTTGCAACTCATAAACAGACAGTTACTCATTCAGCATACATTCAGCATTAATTTGAACTCTAATTAACTTGAAACTGGCAAAGAAAAACAGTTATTCTGGCCCAAACTGAAATTGCAAGTATTTCAACTTAGCACGTTTCCTTGATCTCCGACATATCATGGTAATTTTATGATCTATTACAATAAATATATTACAGATTGCTCCTTTAATAAAAGGTGCACCTAAAAAATCAATATCAGTTTAAGTGTGAACTATCTTTAGAATATTTTCAAAGCTTTAACTTGCTGTGTGACAGTTTCTGACAGAAAACTGGCGTCATGTAAGCTAAAAGCAATACTTGACTTATATAACTGCAGTTTCCTGTAAAATCATATTGATTTTATTTTGGGTGGACCTTTTTAAAGTGGCCAAAATGTCCTCAGCAGTACATTACCAGTGCTTACCTTGTTGTAGCTCGTACTCCTCTCTGCTTATATAAGTATGTCACACAACCCAATTTCAAATAATCCAAACTGTCCCTTTAATGTTTATCATCATCAGCACGTCATCATTGAGCATGTGGTGAGGGTTTACAGTTATTTTCTGTAAAATGTATATCTATAATCTTCCCTCTGACATAGTTAAATCACTACAATAGCCGGCGTCTCTGCCGCCAGACCTCAGCAGCTGACGGAGCAAGGTGACCTTAACTCGCCGAGCGTGCAGTTAATTGCCTTTCATACTCTCGTGCTCTCGCTCCCTGAATAGACGCAACGCTCCAAGTTCAATCCAATTCTCGTGCAACGTTTAAGGTCAGACCCGCACACGGCGAGGTTCATTAGCCCGGCAGATAGAGCTGCAGTGTCACTGTGTGTTTGTGTATGTTTTTTGTTGGCGTTGTTTGGGTCAAGCTCCTGTAAACATGACGGTTAAGTGGTCCCATCCACGGCGGGGAGCGGAGGGCGGCGGTGACTGACAAAATGTTATCCGTTCTCTGAATCGGTCGCACACACTCAAACACACCCTCAGCAGACGCCACGTACCATAGTGGACAGTGTGTTCACTTGTTTACTGATGTCACAGTATATATTTCAACCACCACACTCAGACTTATGTGCAGCATCCTGTAGACTCCATGCCCACTTTTTAGGTACTGCAGACCACGTAACCAAGCAAAAATGTTACCCTGCTGTTGTTGGTGCCAGAATCAAAGTAGTAATGGCTTGAAATTCAAGTTTTATTGAGTGCCAGTCAAAAAAAATTGAGGGCAACAATGATTAAACATGGTAAATGCTGAGAGATGTGTGCGAGCCACAGAAAAAACCAAGAAAAACCAAAATGAACTCACAAAATGTCAAGCAAGAAAATATTCTCACCCCTTTTGACATTATTAAACAGAAAATTTCTGAATTCAAGTTTCTCTGTTTTACCTTTAACTTGATTTAAACAGCACCTCATGCAGGCCATTAAATTAGCAAAATAAAATGAGAAAAATTAGCCGAAAAGGGAAAGGAAAGAGAAAAAAAAAAATTGCGCCATGCCCACAAAAAGTCATAATGTTTCCTGACAAAAAAGAGGTCTATTTTATTGTTCATCATATTGAAATGTTTTTCTAGTATTCTTCCCCTGTGATGTTTGTAAATGGGTGGGCAAAATATTACAAACACCTCTAAATATAATGCAGTCCAGGTTGACAATGCTGCAAACTGCAATCTCAACAATAATTTTAAATTTAAATGAAACCAATCAAAACTGAACATCATTATGTTTGTAAAGGTGGAATTTATGGCTGAGCTGTTGGATTAGATTTTACCAGTGTGTATGTTTGTTTGTTGTGCTTTGTGTGGTGTTGTGCCGTATGGATTTGCTTCAGGTTTTGATAAACAATTAATGATTATCAGTTAAATCACAAATATTCTGCAGTTTTGCTTGATATTTCTCAGTTTTAGCTGTGTCAGTGGTGTGGCTTTTAGGGATGGTGGAGTCGGTCGATCCACCGCTGTGGTGCAGACTCAAATATCGAACAATGAATAGCAGTCCTGCACATCCAAGCACCATTTAAGGCCGGTGCTGGACCAACAAAAAGTAGCAATAAAGAGAGATATTTCTGTCTGGAATGAAGACAAAAAACTTCGGCACTGTGTGGCTCCCTTCAGTGCAATTGATTTGGGTGGATCTACAAAATAAATTGCACTGAAGGGAGCCACAGTGTGCAGACCTTTTTAGTCTTCATCGCAGACTGAAATATCTCAACGTGCACTGGAGAGGCTGACATGAAATTTTGTACATATTTTCATCCAGCACCATCATTGGATCAAATTTTTATTTGGTCCAGTACATGATAAAAATTATACCAGCTGAACATCAGCATGTTAGCATTGTGAGCACTGAGTCCATTAGCTCAATGCTGACATATAAAGGGAATTCCCATTGACAAGCTAACAGAAATTAGCATAGCGTTAACATAACAAACGGATCCATTGTACTTAACATGCTTCTCTTAAACTGACACGTGTGATCAGACTTTCAGGTCTACATTTTCTCTGATCTTTGGAAACAAACTAACAGCTGTTGACTTAACATTGTTAACTCTGGCTTCACAGTGACCTGCTACAGCAACCTCAAAGGGTCAAAAAATAGACATTGTACGCTGGGAGACGACAGCACACATATTTATTTATATTTTATTTATTGATCACTCCTTGATGGGCAGGAACAGCTAGATGTAGCACTTTACTACAACAATGATCACCTTTTTCTCATGGTCTTGTGTTAAAAAAAGCAAACAAAAATTGCATTAAATTGTAATATTGAATCACAATAATGTCAAATCAGGAGATAAGTCGGGAGATTAATCTATCGCCCCAGTCCTTATGTTAGCATACTGACAGTAGCATCAAGCTAACAGAGCTGCTTGCGTGGCATCATAGTCTTGTTGAAAATACTCGACTACAAGTAAAAGTTCTGCATCCTGAACTTTACTAAGGTAAAAGCGTGCAAGACTTACTGGATTAATATTACTGGTGCATTAATGTGTATGTTGCATGTTTAAGGGTGAGCTCATTTTAACTACTTTATAAACTATTATGTAACAATATATTGAATATTGCCTGTCGGAATTTAAATTTCCCAGCTCTAGAACAGCTTAATTATTTCCTCCATTAAAGCTTCTACAAGGAACTTTCATATTGTATTGATTTTGGAGACCTGTGGACAAAAGCGGTAGTGTTTTAAAAAAAAAAAAAAATAATAATGTTATCTTCAGAAAAATCTCCTCTTCTCCTGCTTCTCTTTTAACTGGCTCACGTAATACTGTAACTCTGCCTGAAAATGTAAACACAGACTCATTTAATCTGCTTTCAAGGAGGCAGGAATCGAGAATTATGATAAAGAAACAGCCAGTCTTCTCACTGATGGTCTTGTTTTCTTATGTGGGTCATGTAGAGGTGTCAGGATTCAATCGAGACTGTTTCATAACCAGTTAAGAACTCATTGCTGTACGTAATCACAAAAACAATGGTAGATAGACTGCTTTTATGTATGCCTAATAATTGTAATACCAAAGCACTTTACACTGTGCCTAATTCACCTACACACACATATACGCACACACACAATTGGCAGTGGAGCCATGCCGTATTGGCTCTTGGGAGTAATTGGGGATCAGTGGTCCTGCTCAAGGACACTTTGACGTGTGGACGAGAGGACCCGAGGATCAAACCACCAACTCTACGATTAATTGGCATCCCGATCTATCTCCTGAGCCCCAGCCTCGGGAGGCTGTCAACGGATAATTGACACATTAATCAATAATGAAAATAATCGTTAGCTGCTGCTCTTCTCCCAACTGTACATGTGCGTGGGCGTGCGTATTAGCTTAGTGTGTCCCTTCAGTCTTCTTCCTGCAGATTAAACCAGACTAGATTTAGCCTGGAGCACCACTTCACCTGTCCTGCTCTCTCTCTCTCTGTGTTCACCCCAGCGTTGACCTGAACTCATCCACAGCACCGTTAAGGAGAAACCCCCGTGTGTTTGTGTGTTTCGGTGTCTCATGCTTAATCACTTGGCATCCCCTGTTTTTCTTGCGCCTCTGCATATCCGTCACCGCTGCATGCTCTTTTAGGTACGTGCGCCTGCGTGTTTGTGTGAGAATCTGTCTGTGGGTGTTCACAGCAGCAGATTAGACGCAGCGGAGTGTTTTTATTTTGTCCCCCGTGGTCTCTTGTCTCCCAACCTGAGCCGATAAAGCAGAGGGTCACTGCGGGGTGCCAAAACAATGCCGGGACTAGAAATAATATGTATTCAGAGAGTGTGTATCTGGCAGTCAAGAGGAAAATATGCATGAAGATAGGCCTTGTAGGGAGGGTGAGACACTATGTTCTCATCATTTTTAACAAATCATGTGTTTATCGAGCTCCATCCAGATTACATCATCCATTAGAAGTTTTATTAACATTAAAGGGAGAGTTTGGGTTATTTGAAGTGGGTTTGAACTTATCAATATTCAGTGTATTAGCTACTGTATATGGCAGTTGGCATGCTCCCATTGAGCAGCAGCAGTTTCAGATTAAATGTACTCTATATTTAGAATATTTTCACTGCTTTACCTTGCTATCAGGCAGCCTTTTCTAATAGAAAACTGTCATCAGTGAAGCCAAGTATCTCCCTCTCCAAACCAACCAAACTCCATTCACAAAATCAGTAATTTTACCTTGCAGAACACAGGAGTTGCTGGTCTACATCTGCCTCGATCTGTTAGTTTGTTTGTGTTGTTGTGTGACTTTGGTGAATCTGAACTAAACTTGAAGAAACACAGAAGTCACAGAATAACACAAACAAGCTAGTAGATTTAGTCATCTCCTGTGTTCTGCAAGCTAAAATGACTGTTTTTGCGTATGGAGTTTGGTTGGAGTAAGTCAGTGTATTACCTACAATAGATTAGATAATAGGCGGTTGGCACACCTGTACTAGCACAGCAGCAAAGGGTATTTCAGCCACCTAAAAAAAGCAATATAAGTTTAAGTCTGTTCTTTATTTAGAATATTTTTATCACTTTAACTTGTTATTAACACCGTTTTCTGATTGTATACTGCTGTTATATAAGCCAAGTTATCATTCTCTCCAAACCAACCAAACTCCATTAGCGAAATCAGTAATTTTATCTTGAAGAACATTGGATTTGCGACACCGCTGCTGCCTCAATCTGTTCGTTTGTTTGTGTCATTGTGTGACTTTGGTGAATCCAAACTATCCCTTTTAAAACACCTAAGTCACACAATAACACAAACAAACTAACAAATCAAGTCAGCGGTAGACCAGCAACTCCTGTGTCCTGGGAGCTAAAATTACTGTTTTCGCCCATGGAGTTTGGTTGGTTTGGAGAGAGTGATGTTTGGCTTATGTAACAGTGGTTTCCCGTCAGAAAAGGCCGTCTGACACCAAGGTAAAAGCAGTGAAAATATTCTAAATATAGCGTACACTTAAACTGATATCGATTTGTTTTCTAAGTGGCTAAAATACATTTTGCTGTTGACCCTGTCCACAGCAGTACATTACTTCACCAGCTTCTCCAAACTGGGGATGTGCTGGCCGCCATCTGCTGTAGATAAAACACTGACTGGATGGATGTAATAATCTGGATGCAGCTCAAAACTTTGTCAAATGTCTAACCCTCACTGACAGACCTATTTTCATGCATATTTTCTGCTTGATTGCCACACATACGCGCTCTGTTCTTTACAGTAACAGCATGATTTTAGCACCCTGCAGCCCCACTTCAAATAACCCAAACCAGCCCTTTAAAACTTGTCACACCGCTCCTACAGTCCCCCCTGCATGTTTAGGAAGAGCTACATTACACAACCACACTTGTGCCATGGGATTGTGCACAATCTGGTTTTGCAAAAGCCACTCCCTTTTGGTCCTAAAAACGGGAAATGACTGTTTTCCTGCATTTAGATGTTCCCGCTCTCATCCCTGATATGTTGACTACCTCTCCAACACTTGTTTTTTCTTGCGATACTCCTCAGCTGCAGTAATATTTGCTGCAATGTATTTACAGGTTTTATTAACATTATTAGAAAGAACACTGGTCGTTGAAGGCGTATGTGTATGTAAATATATGGTAAATGTGTATTTTTCTTAAGCTTTGTGGTGTCATCTGATTCATAGAGCGTCTTCAAACCTATATTTTAGGAAAATGCTATAAATGATCAGTTGTTATTAAGAAATGGGAGCGTGTGGGAGAGAAGATCCTTTAAAGGACTGACTACATGAAGGTGACATTTTTCTCTCTATATGACTCACGAACCAATTAAGCTGTTGGAAACAAAGCTTTTAAAAATACGCGTGCGTATGTGTGTTTGTGTTCCAGGGTCAGAACCAGAGGATCAGCCCGTGCTCCACCCTGACCAGCAGCACTGCCTCACCCCCTGCAGGCAGCCCCTGCTCCACCCTCCCCCCTGCCATGCCTGGCCAGGCCGGCAACAAGGACTGCGCCTACGGTTCTGTCACCAGTCCCACCTCGACCCTGGAGAGCAGGGACAGCGGGATCATCGGTGAGAGACGACCTTAACGAGCATGTGTGAACGTAAAATACTAAATCCTTAAAGGGACAGTTCACCCAAAAATAAAAAAACAGGAACGTATTTTTTCCCCTGGCTGAAGAGATGTCAGGGAACACTCTTAGAAATAACGGTGCTAAAGGGTTCTTCGGCTTGTTCCTGTAAGAGAACCATTTTTAGTTTTTGGTAGAACTTTTCAAGAGTTCAGTCTAGAAGCCAAAATATTGCTAGGTTTTACTTAGAACCATCTGTGAAAGGTTTCACCCAAAACCCCCTATGGAAGGTTCTACAGAGAACCCTTCTGTGGTGTAATGTTCCACCGAGAACCTTCTTTGGGGGCTGGACCCAGAACCTTTCAACCTTCTAAGGGCGCTAACAAGAACCCACCCAGGCGGTACTACCAAGAAGCTTATATATACAAGAGTTTTATCTAGAACACACTCAGGGGTTATATCTACCTTCTACCTTCACCCGAAGGGTTCTACTGAGAACCCTTTATATTCCAAGAGTTTTATCTAGAGCCCACCCAGGCAGTTCTACTGAGAACCTTTTTACATAGAAGGGTTACATCTAAACCCGCTCAGGGGGTTCTATCGAGAACCGTTTATATACAAGAGTCCTTGAATCCTTGATGCAAAAGTTCTCCAAGGATTTCAACAGTTCTTGAAGAACTCTTTCTTCCAAAAAGTGTTTTTTGGTTGAAAGGGGTCTTAGTGGAACTCTTGGTGTTCAAAAGGGTTCTTCAGAAGCAAATGGTTCTGGGTAGAACCTCAGCCCTTCAGGAAGAACCCTTATTTCTAAGAGTGAAGCATGTACAGAAACAGTGTGATTAGTTATTTGTCTGATTGGACATGAGATTTACCCTCGGACCAGTGGGCGGTCCTTATCATTGAACCCTGCAGTGTGGTCAGTTTCAAGTCGAACTGCGGTACGTTCGATGCCGGCAGAACACGTCCGTACTCCCACTGGAAGACGATCAAAGTTCTAACGTCATGTTGACATCAGCTGCGGCGTTCTTGCATTGTTAGCAAGAACACAGAAGAGAAAATGCTCACTGATGTGAAGCGTTTTGTGTCAAAACTGGTGCCAACATTGTTTCTTGGCAACCGTGTGTGAACACCTGCAGTTTGATGAGGAAAGCGTTACATCAGCCGACCACAGATCGATTCAGAGCTACAGTAAATAAGTGTGAAGGCAGACGGGCTGAGTGAGGTGAAGGGATGACAGTCAAATTCAAAAACAAACCCAGTGTGAAAATGGCCTAAGAGTACAAAATATGAGTCACATTTGTCAATAAGACGCTGTTGTTTTGTTCTCTCGCAGCCACACTGACCAGCTATTCCGAGAACATGGAGAGAGGCGGCAAATACGGCGAGGGCTCCCGGGGAAACCTGAAACTGTGGCAGTCCCAGAAATCAGGCATGGACTCGTTCCTGTACAGGGTGGATGAAAACATGACCGCCTCCACCTACAGCCTCAACAAAATCCCTGAGCGCAACCTGGAGAGCATGTCCTCCCACTCCGCCCACTCCATCCCTCTGTACCTCATGCCCCGCCCTAACTCTGTGGCTGGTGAGTCCCCTCCTCTCTCCTTCCCTCTCCTCTAAAAGTAGCAAAAGGAGCCAGAAATAAGGTTGTTTACAGATGCATGGGCATGCGGTATGCAAATTCTGCCAACGTCGAGTGCTTTTTCCGGCAAAATTGGATTGAGCTGCTGCTTCTGAGTGATGTTGAACCCTATTTCTGACTCCTTTAGTGTTCCCTCTTCACTCCTTTCAAGCCTCCTTTCCTTGCTCGTTTTCTTCCTTTTTGAACTGTGTCGCTTCCCTTTGAATTCTGTGACGTCCGTTTATGTGACCCACAAATGTCACAGTGAAACAACCATTGAAAAGAGAAGAGGAACATATTAATATTTTTGAGGAACAGGTCTAGGCTCATCGGTACGATATAAAAGGAGAAATATGTCAAGATACGGTACTAAATGAATAAATAACCATGATATGTCATCAGAGTTTAAGGAAACATGTTAAGATTCATGTTTATTTACTTTGCTTTACTAAAATTAATGCTGAATGTTTGCCAAATGAGCAAGTGTCTGTTTATGAGTCGTAAGTAATCATTAATAATCTTTTAGAAGGAGTAGATGTGTATCACGGTTAAATTGAGTAATTTCTTAATGGAGTTTGGCAGGCAGTGAGACAGGCAGTCACTGAACTCCAACTCCAGAGTGTGTATTTTCAGAGCAGTGGGCTTTTGTTTTCAGGCTTGACTTTACATTGACAGACAGTTGACAGTTACAAACAGCTGACAGTGAAGGACTTGTCATCATTCTGCTTGTCTCTTGCTTGTGTAGGTTCAGTGTCCCTGCAGACAACCTGCCAGAGCTTCAGTTCTAAATATTTTAAATGTGTAATACCTATTTTTAAACGCTAGGGTGTTAATGTCACCTTTAAGATCTTGTCTACAGGTATACAAATAATTTTTAAAACAGTTACTTTTTCAATCTGTTTTAAAGAAAAAAACATCGGTCTACATGACCTGTTTTTACAAAATCAGTGCACACACAAGAACACGAGAACAATTCCAAACACTCACACAAGCATGCCGGGCCAGTATGAGCGTTCTGAGCATATTATATTATATTTTTGGACGCCTATTGTGTTACCTTGATTTCTTAAACACCTTTCTGACACATGGCCGAGCAGTTCTAACCAAACCAGTTGTCCACCATTGTTGTTGTTGTGTCAAGCACATGCTCAGCACACAAAGCGACAGTGGGCGTGCACGTACTGAGGAGTTTTGAAGAATCTGAGGAATTAATAAATAGGGGTGTAAATAACAAGTTTCGCCACACTGACTTTGGACAACGGCACAGCATTTTCTGATATCACAAAGTCTGCCACAACATAATTTCGATTTGATTCAAGGGCTGGAAATCAATATGAGATGAGATCATGCGCCCACTTAACACGGTCAGTAACAGAGGAAGCTGCAAACTCTTTCTTTTCTGCTTTTAGCCCTAAAAAAAAAACACACATACTAAATAATTGTAACCATTTAAGTGCAATAAAGTTTACTTTAAATCGACTCCACGAACACATACAAAACATGGCTTAAATATAAGAACATTTAGCAAATGTATAAAATTCTGCTCAGTAATAATGTCATTGTTGAAGAGGAATAAGGAATAACGATAAGGAATGTTAAGGAAAGACGTGTGCTTGGACTAGAGCTGCAACAGTTAATCAAGTAATCAATTATTAATCAATTATTAAATGAATCACCATCTATTTTGATAATCGATTAATTGGTTTGAGTACTTTCTACTAAATTTCAGCTTGTTAAATGTGAATATTCTCTGGTTACTTTACTCCTCTCTGACAGTAAACTGAATATCTTTGGGTTGTGGACAAAATTTGAAATTTAAGGACACCACCTCAGGCTTTGGGAAACACTGATCGACATTTTTCACCATTTTCTGACATTTTATACACAAAACAACTAATCAATTAACTGGGAAAATGATCACCAGATTAATCGATGATGAAAATAATCATTAGTTGCAGCCCTAGCTCGGACAGACCTTTGTGACACAGGTGGGCCATGAGAATTTCAAAATAGAGGCGTATCTTAAAGATGATGATATGGATCAGGGAATCAATCTTCAAAAATCTCTATTTAAGCGACCTAAAACTCTGATTGTATGTAGACAAGAGGCCAAAACGGGGAAGAAATTATGTCTTTTCAAAAATATCTGTATACGTGTAGACAAGACCTAAATCTGTAAATGCATCATGCCAAAAAAGCCTGATAGAGTATCTTTAGACTTTGGTTTAAAGATCCTTCTCCTTTCCTTTTGTCTCACTGGCTTTAAGCTGTGATGAAATCATTCAGATTTTGCCCATAAACATCACATATTTTTGTTAATTATTGTGATGTCAGTCAGCAGTTCAGGAGGGGATTATTTCATCTGTAAACTTCTCATATTTACAGATATTCTGTGAAGAAAAACCCTGGCAATATGGACCACATTTCTCCCACAAATCTGAGATAAATCAACGTAAAACGTCCCAAAATCTGCACCTGGTCTTTAGGAGGAGCTATATTCTGGTTTGATTTGATTAAATTTGTTGTAGTTTTTATAACACTCTGTTTTGTTTATCCAGGGAGGAAGCAGTTTTTGTACTAAATGTCTCCTAAAACTCTATTTGCATGTGGACGAGAGGCCAAAATGTAGAGGAAATGACTCACTTTTAAAAATATCTGCATACGTGTAGATAACACCTAAATCTGTAATTGTTTCGTGCCAAAAAAAAAAACCTGATAGAGTATCCTAAGACCTTGGTTTCCTTTTGTCTCACTGGCTTTTAAGCAGCACTTCAACCATTCAGATTCTACTCATAAATATTACATATTTTTGTAAATTAGTGGGAGCAGTTCAGGAGGGGAATATTTAATTTGAAAACTGCTCAATTACCAGATATTCTATGAAGAAAAAACCCCAAAGCTCCAGACCTCATTTCTCCCACAAATCTGAGATAAATCAGGGTAAACTTCCTAAAATCTGAGCCCGACTCCGGCTCATGTTGCTGTAATTTTTACTTCTTTTTTTTTTTTTCTAGGGAGGAAGCAACTCTTGTTTTCAAATTTCATGGTTTTATGTTGAAATTTCAAGTAGCTGCGATAAATCCGCAGTGGTATTTTGTTAAACTCTCACAGCCCTGTGGTGTGGATTGAAACCACAGAGCAGAATAACAGTCTGGGGGGAAAAAAACAGCTTCAGCAGAAGAAGAAGGAGCAGAACATACTGCGGCTAGAGGAATATCACATAGGAAAAAAACTGGCATCTGTGTAGCTGACAGAGGTCTCATTGATGTGTGTTTCTTATTGTAGGCCACCGCCGCCTCAAAACAGGCTCCCAGAAGCAACAGTAAATATATGAGGAGAAAAATGTCAGTTTCATAACACTGAGACGGTCCTAATGGGCCTGATTGTGTTATTGTTCTCATCATCAGAGAGGCTGTTACAGACGATGAGCTCTATTATGCACTCCTCTCACTCCCACTGGAAAAAAAAGAGCATGTGCACGTACTGTTAGACACGCATATGTATTTCACTAAACACTGTAATGTGGCTGACAGGGCCCGTCGCTGCAGCCCTGACCCTCTCTTTATGCCGGTCATGTTCTGCTGTTTGACACTGCTGTCTGGCAGCGCGGCGACTCTGCCGGGTTTAGAGATTCACCCTCAATCTCGTCTCCGCCCCTCCGCACCCAGACCTTCAAAGGAGCTGGAGCTTTAAAGACGTACTATAAGCTGCAGATGATGCAAGAAACACAATAAGGAGGTTTCTGAAGGCATTTGTGTTTGTCGGGAGCAGGAATTCTGCATCGAGGGAGAGGAGAGATGGATGCGCGAGGAAGAGGAGTGAAAGAGAGTTTCATAATCTCTCTCTCCTCCACAAAGAATTATTAGATGATGTAGGGATGGGAGGCGAGCACAGGCTGAGGATTGGCTGGGCTCACACAGCAGTGGAACATCAAAGCCCCCGGCATTAACCGTTTCTATCCCCCAGAGTGACAGAGAGACTCGCTTTGAAGTGTGAGGAGCGCGAGGAGGGAGGGAGGGAGAGATACGGAGGCGACTGGGGAGGAAAAACGAGGAGGGAGGGGGCTACTTTATTACCTAATGAAGGCAGTGCGTTGGTAGAGCTTAGGATGGATATGGAGGAAGGAGTAACCAAGAGCGAGTATTAAATTTTCTCTCTGCCTTCATGGTGCTAATGCCGCTCAGTAGAGAGGAGCAGGGTTGACCAGAATTTTAAAATGAGGCTTTTACTGACTATCAGGAATATTTTTTTTCACTGAAAACTTGAAAGACAAGAAGAGCAAATGCGTAACTTGCTCATTCATTAGCTAAAAATGGAAATTGAAGAGACGCTAGAGTACTCCCTAAGGTTGACAAGAGACAGACTATAAAAAGAATGGTTGATATTGATGCAGCAGACACATACTGGGTGCATTTCCCATAATACAATTAGGAAGCATTTTCTTATACCTTGCTTGCCTGGTCTAAGAGCAACTTAAAGGAAAAACTTGCCATCTTTCATTTGAATATCCAGCCAGTGTTGACGGTAAATGTAATCAGTTGAAGCCATAAATTCCAAGAAATTTAAGATGAGCTCTAATGCTTCAAAATCTGTTGTTCTTCCTGCATCCAGTGATGTCACAGTGATGTCACCGAATGCAGGAAGAACTACAGGCAACTTCAGCTTCTAGTCTCCGCCTCTGTGTGGCCAGGATGTGTGCTAGATGAGTCACCTAACGCCATGTTTTGGCCAGCATGGTAATAGCTATAAGGTAGGCTGGTCATGTACAGCAACATGGGCCTTGCAAGCTCATGCACAATGCATCCTGGTACATGTAGGCACTGCCGGCACAGCTCTGTGTGCAGGAAAACTAAGTTTTCTCAGTCAATATTGCAATTGAGGAATTGTTTTTCTTCAGCACTGACTGGACATTGACATGAAAAGTGCAGAATTTTCCCTTTAACATCCTAAGCTTGAATATGTGACCTTAATAACCTCCAAAAATGCATTTGAACCCTGACAGAATTTGTCTGAAAAGATGAAAATAACTGCACTTGCCAAAAGAATTATAAAAAATTACACATAATTGGATCACGATCAATAATGACTGTATGTCTATCTTACTAAATTGAACAAGTGGATTAGAGAGAATTTTACTTGCATGTGTTGGTGTCACCAAACATCTTAATGTGTGTTTATGGCCATAAAAATGTCAAATATAAAACATGTCAAAATAAAAGGCCTAGACATTTATAATGTAAATCTATACTGTATTAATAAGATTTTGGTTTAATTTCCTTGAAAGACAGATGTTGACTAACGCGTTCATGCTTGTTTAGTTTTCTGGCATGTCTGTGTTATTAAGCAGCAAGCCCTTTAAGAGCTTAGATTTCAGGAAAGGAGTTTTCCAGTCATAATTATGAAGGAAGTGCTATTTACAAGTCGGATAAGAGTAATTACGGTAACTCCGAGATGAGATGAACACCCATGTGTTTCAAACTCCATATTCTCCCTGTTTCAGACTCAGAATCAGGTATCAGAGTCAGTGTGTCAGTGCAAAATAACCCAAAGCTCCTCTAGAGCCAAATTGAATAATTTATACTACTCTTGAAATTTAAATTATTTTATATTATAAACTCATACATTGCAACATCATACAGCTGTTTTGACTGGCTGATGAGGGTTTCTAATAACCAATGAACTGATCTGATTGTGCTCCTTTTGAAGAGCAACTTAAGACCTAAGAAAAGTTTTGCATTTGCCAGAAACAGCAACTAACAGAGGTGACATGAAAATGAACCCAGTTTGGGAAGTCACAGAGCAACAGAAGAAAACTTGACCTACACTGTGACAGTCGTGCAGATTTTGATATAATCATCTTAATATTTTTGCCGTCGTCACAGGTGAAAGCAGTTCGTTCGGTGCTCACGTTAATGGAAGAAAAATTCCCCAACCTGTCTTTCGAGAAATGATGCACTTGTTACTCTGGATAATCCCCAGATCTCGCCGTGAATGCTTTCACGATGAGTCTTTCTTTTGTAGAGAGTAGCTCCAGTTAAGGCTGAGCAGTGAAATAAGAGTGATAGAAAATGGCTCAATAAATGGTTCAGTAGTTTCACTAATGCAGTAAAATTAGCAGAGAAATTGTTAATAAAGAAAATTCAGACTAAGGCTGTGAAACTCAACCTTTGTTCTCTTGTTCTTTCTTGAAACGGGTCATTAAAAATGATCAGTAATTAGTGATATCAACTGATATTAAACATTTTTATCATGACACATTTTTCAGCTTTATCACCCAGCCTTATTTGCGGTTCACCTCCGTTGAACTGGGATGGAGGCACAAATCTCACAAATCTTACATCTCAAATCCTCGGCAAACAAAATCAACGTTTAAATATTAATGTGAGCTGCTGCTATAAGAGGCGAGTGTTGTTTTAATGGGGGAATTGATCCTTTGAAATTGCCTTGTTGGAGGCTCCATATGTGCCAGCTTGTGTAGTCACAGCCTGAGGATTGCTGAATTCCTCCTCATACAGAGACTAAAGGGGCCTAAAAGACTCAGTGAACTCACTCTATAGACTCTAAATTCACTAAATTAAGATAACAGCTCACCTGAGATAACATTTTTCAATTTGTGGGGCGGACAAGTGCCATTGATTTCCATTTTATCCTGATTTCCTTTTTGTCCCCGATCCCACCTCTGCTTATACAGTCCCGGAAATATTATTGTTTAAATACCAGCACCTCCATTATTTATCACCGGGAGTCATCTCTCGGGGAGATGAGAGGAGAACAGTGAGGCGTTCAGGGCACCGGCAGCAGCCACCTCATATCTGAGCCGGCTCCCCGGCTGATACTGCGCCTGGCTCTGGACGGCAGCCCAGCCGGTCTTTGAGTGTGTGTACAGTGTGTGTGTGCGTGTGTGTGTGCGTGTGCACGCATGCGTTCATGCTACCAGTCAGTCTTTAAACAGGAAGTGTCTGATGTGGCAGCTGAGCTCTCTGCTGCACAGTTCGACTTTTTCCTCACTTTCTTTCTCCATCCATACTGCTTTCTTTTCCTCTTTATGTCGTTTCACCACGCGTGCAGTCTTAGCGCAGAGGCTCAGGAGCGGTGAATGTGATCCCCAGCAGCCTGCTGCATTGCAGATAGAGATGATGAGCACACAGATTTGAGTCTTCACATTCAAAAGAAAGAGAGGAGAAAAAGGAGCCTTTTCAGCCCTGTAGCCCTGAGTCATTCCTCCTCAGTGTAGCAGCAGCAGATTAATGCCTCCACTGTCTCCGCTTTTAGCCCAGTTGGATGACCAGCACCCCCGTTCCCATCAGGGCCAGGCCTTCAGCATTCTCAGCTGCCATTTTTCCCTCCATTTTGGGAAACCCATGTGGCTCATTTTTGGGTCCATGGCTGGAGTGACTCAGGCAGTCACTAACACAGACACACACACGCGCACATGCTCAGTCCTTCAGCGGCACAGACACCAGTGTTTGAACCGAAGAACAGGACAGGATCAGTGTTGAGGTGCTGCTGAGAGGGGGCGAGCCACTCTGAGGGATTACTGAGCCTTTACTTTGTGGAGAGAAGAAACATGCACTGCCAGTCACACCTTTCCCCAACTCCTTGAGTTTGACTTGGGATCTCAGGACCTCAGAGTATTTCAGGTATCGTGTCAGAGAAAAAGGACTCCCAGGTCTGATAAAGATAAATCTGACTTATTATTTTGGCTGTACTGATTCTTCCAAATGTCTTTTTTTTTTTGTACACGCAAAGCTTCTGCTGATGTTTTACAAATGAAGCTTTGAATGTCTGTTGACATATTTTATGACACCGTCAGACTAGAAAAAATTTAAAAAATCCTCGAACAAAATCCTCAATTTGAAACAGTAATTCATCGGATTAAATGAATTAGTCTTTTTTTTAATTAAAGCAACTTTCTTTAATGAATTTAACTCATTAGTTTCACTGACGTGAATTTATGCTGCTTGACTGCCCGGTTAATAACAGGTGCCTCCCTCTGTGTGCAGCAAGCAAGAAAGCAAACTGTTGTTTTTGAAAGACTGAACGCCAACAAACATGGATTGAAGAGGAATATTTGGTAGAATAAACACATGTTGTCTTTCCCCAACTCCTGGAATTTGACTCAGAGTATTTCAGGTATCATGTCCCCAGTCTGATAAAGATAAA